>JAQQSU010000384.1:0-25389 GCA_028627135.1 Pseudochirops cupreus | reverse complement strand
ATGGCTGTTTTGAGGTGTTGGGTAGGGGAAAGATGGGGAGAAAATTTGTAACTCAAATTGTCATGGAAATGAATGATGTAAACAAGAAAATAAATTAATTAATTGAAAACCGAAAAAAAAAAAGGGGGGGGGCGCAGTTTGGAACGGATCAGAGAATAGCACTAAAAGCGGGCCATGAGATAGCAAATTAAAAGTGTAGTATCTACATTGGCCACGAGATGGTGAACTCCTTGCATAATCTATTCCTCTCTGGCCTAAAACTTTCAGCAAATTGCAATACTACTTTTAACCACTAGATGTCAGTGGAAGACTGTGCTATAATCTTCACTGGCAATAAACTGGTTACTCTTTCTTCACAATCTAGACTCTTTGGCGAACCAGTTCCTCTACTCTTGAGTCTCTAGCTCCCTTTTCATATCACAATTGTACCTTGCCAAGCTTTAACCTTAGATCACTCCCACTATTTATTAAGTGCCTACTACATGCCAAACCCTGCTTTAAGTTGGTCAGGCCATCAGAAGTCTCTCCCTACTCAAGTCCATTCTCCACTCAGTCTCCAAAGTTATTTTCCTAAACCACAAGTCCACCATGTCACACACACTACTATTCAGTTAATCTCCCCTTACCTTTTCAGTATTCTTACACTATCCCACTCCACTGGTTGCCTCCCCGTCCCTTCTCGCCTATCCTACCTGCCACTCTCATCTTTGATCCAGTGAAATTAGTCTTCGAGAAACATCTTGCACTGCATTATGCAATAAATCTAAAATCGATACATCATCTGAGTTTTAAAGATAATATCCAGGAAAGATGACAAAAGATGAGAATAATCAATATTGAAATGACTATGCAAAGATAGGCACATTGGTTAGTTTTGGAGAGAGCTGTGAATTTTTCCAAACATTTCCATTTTGGAAAGCAATGTGGAATTAGGCAAATAGTGTGACTAGAGTGTCAACACCCTTTGAACTCTGAAAATCCACTTCTCAACTTATGCCTCAAGGAGGTCACTGAAAAGAAGAAAGTCCTTATAGCCACCCAAATGTTTATAAGAGTTCATTAGCTTGGAGTAAAGAACTGGAAACAATGTAGATGCCCATCGATTTGGAAATGGCTAAACAAATTGTGATACAAAAATCCAGTGGAATATTAATGTGCTATAAGAAAAGATGAATATGATGAATACAGAAAATTATGGGAAGACTTCCAGGAACTGATGTTGAATAAGCTAAGTAGAGAAAAGAAAATAGCGGAAATGGAATGAACAACCAACATAAAACAACTGAAAGTGAAAAACAGAGAATTAAAAAGAACTTCACACATCCCCTAAGACTTGAAAACTTCTCCCATTCCACTGCAGAAGTGAAAGGTATGAAATATTTCATATGTGTTTAGTCTTCTTCAATGTGTTGATCAGTTTTGCCAATTTTTCTCTCCTTCCTTTTTTTTCCAACAAAAATATTATATGAGATAGCTCTCTAAATATTTTAAAGCGCGATATAAATGTAAACCATTTCCTGAACAGGGCTCTTAGAGTGAGCGGAAGGGAAATCATACACAAAGGGTGGGACTGCCTTCGAGTTTCAATGACACTCTCTCACTCAGGCCCCTATCTTTCTTCCCTACTGAAACCCTTAGCCCTTCCATGTGAGCCCCAGCTAATAAGGATCCTGGCGTCTCTTTTATAGAGGGTCAGCAGTCTCCATTTGGGTCATTTTCCAGGATCTTCTGTTGGAATGGAGAGGTCATGCCAGAGGAGGCTGAGAGGAGGGCCAGCCATGGAGAGAGAGAGAGAGAGAGAGAGAGAGAGAGAGAGAGAGAGAGAGAGAGAGAGAGAGAGAGAGAGAGAGAGATTTGAGGACCAGCTGAGCTAAGCTTTGGGAGGCTCATCACCAGATTGTCCACCACCTCAAAATAGATTTCTTGGAGCAAAGGAACTCATGAGAATTTGATTTAGATCACATAGATAGCAAGTGACTGAGCTCAGATCTGAACCTAGATCAGTCTGCTCACTCTAAACCCAGTGTTTTGTATTCTGCTTATTTCAATCAAATTAAACTGTCAGCTTCTTGAGAGCAGGGACCCTATTGTTTTTCAGGTTTGAACATCTCCAGCTTCTGGTACTGCACTGGCCCCCAGCTTATGAAATGGCTGTCCTAAGTAACCCTCTGTTGGGTCTGTTGCTGAGGGGATTCTCCTCTAGGCTTAGAGGTGGGACTAGATGGCCTGTGGGGTCCCTTCCGACTCTGACTTCCTGGGACTCACCTGGAAGGGAACTCATTCTTCTGACACAGATTCTCACCCCTACACACAAACATTCATGCCTAGATAGCCAACCTTTACAGTATTTTGTGCAACACACACACACACACACACACACACACACACACACACACACACATCACTGTTGGGCTCAAAATCAGAGCCTTTCTCTGACACCACGGCTTGTGCTTCATTAGCACAGGCTTTGGGGACCCAGGCTCAGCTCCCTATCCTGAGCAGAAAGAGCCACCTAAAAAAAGCCATTGCCCTCATCGGCAAGGGAGAGTCTGCCTAGCCACAGAATCCCCAGTGGGTGGTAGGAGAGTACTGGGTGACCCTAAAGGAAGTTGAGATCACTGGAACAGCCAAGAAAAGCTACCCATGGTGGTGGGGCGGGGGAGAAGGAATGGGCTACAGGAAAAAAAGAGAATCTAGGTTAAGAGAAAGTCACAACTATGTGACTGAAACCTCTTTCAGTCTAGGTTTTGTAATATAAAATGGGAATAAGCCTGGCATTCTCTACCTTGCAAGGGTTTGTTGTGGGGAAAGTTCTTTGTCCACCTCAGAATGCTACAGAAATACAAGTTGTTCTGTCATTATTATTGTCATCCCAGATGATCTCCAACCTGGAAATAGGAAAGAAAGGAGAGGGAGGCACCTAAGGGGAAGCCCATGCAAGGACCAGGAATGGCCAAAAAGTGAGTACCCCAAGTACAGCAAGTAGCCTGGAACATTAGCCATGGGGGAGACTGAGCCCTGGGAGGAGTAGCCTTCACAATGAGGTAGGAAAGGAGCCCTGGAGTGTGGGCCAGCAAGAGAGGGCCAGGAGCAGGGGCAGGTGGGAAAGGGAGAAAGAGAGGTGAGGAGAGATTCTGCATATCACCCAAAGGAAGGGAGTCAGAGAGCAAGGACATGGAGAAAGAGCCTGCCCCAACCAGAAGGGAGACGTTGGTGCTTCCTCAAGGCTTGCATAGATTCAGAACCTACAGACATTAAACAAATAATGTCTCTCTAATAACAGAAAGGTAGAAAAAAGATTTGGCAATTAGCTCAGGTTTCATTACGTTAAGCCACCGCCTACATCCCTGAAATCAATCCATTAATCAATCAATCCCAGAAGCATTTACTAAACATCGACTATGTGTCAGGCACCGTGACAGGCACTTTATCTCTCCCTTTAGTTCTAGTTCTCCTTGCCAAAGCCACCACACCAAATCTCATCCTTTTGCCCTGTGACATTCCTTCAGATATGTGAGGACAGCTACCACTGCCTCCGCTGTCTTCTCTTTTCAGAGAGAAATGCCACCCACTTAGAGATCCATGGAATTTAGAGCTGGCAGGGTCTAATCCCCTCTCCTTAAACTAGAGGAAACAGGTCTAGAGAGGGAGGCTCAGTGACTCGCCCAGGGTCACATCGGCTATAAGATGTTAGAGCTGGAATTCAAGCCAAGGTCCTGACATTCAGGGCTCCTTCCATCACACGGCCCCCCTCCTTTCATCTGTTACTCACAGGGTGAGGTTTCCAGGCCCCTCACACTCCCTGTCTGTCAGTGTCCTTCCTAAATGTGGATCCTAGAAGTGAACAGGATATTCTAGGTGTGGTCCTAGCAGGACTACAGAGAGTTACTTCTATTCTTGGCGTGATTCTTTTCTCCACCTCTGTGATGAATCTACCCCGGCTTCCTCCCCTGCTCCTACTGATGCAGCCTGAAATCACCCTAGCTAAGGCAGCTAGGTATAGATCACTGGACAAGTGTACACACACACACACATGCACATGCACACACACATGCACATGCACGCGCATACACACACACACACACACACACACACATACACACCCCTGCTCCAGACTGACGGGCAAGGCAAAGAGGGGTCGGAGCTCCCCCCAACCCAAGCAGGCATTAGAGACACCCCTCCTCACTCCGCTGTCCCCTTCCCCCACCCTTGCATTTCCCTGGACTGAGGGTGGCACAGGGGAGCAGCATCCCCCCCACCTCTGCCGGTTCAGGCCCAGGGATGCCGGCCTCCCTGGTAACAGAATAGGGAAAGAGCCCCAGGGCAGCGGCTGCTGCCTGCTTACCTCCTCCACTTACTGGTAAAGACTTGGAAGAGAGACGGGACAAAAGGCAGGCTCTTCATGCTGCTGAGGAAAGGAGCTGGCATCCAGAGCCCCCCAGGAGCCCAGGGAGCCCATAGAGGTGCTGAGGCAGGATGAGAGCTCTGGAGAAGAGGGGAGGAGAGGGAGGGAACAAAGGCTGTCTGCACTGGGCTGGGCTGGGCTCTCCCACTTCCCTCCTGCTCTCTCTATAGGACAAAGCCGCCCTCCCTCACACATACCCACCCATACACTCACGTGGGTACAACGCTCACACATACACTCTGGGAGAACCACATACATTGTCTCAGTCACTCCCAACCCTGTGCCCTCTGGGAGAGCTCACTCTTGATGTGCCATGCAGCTGAGGACTTGGTCCTTCTGTCCTCTGGAAACTTGAGTCGCTGATGCATATATCTTGTCACCACAGGAGGTCACAGGAGAGTGACCCTTGCTTAGAGGCTCCCTCCTGTGAGGAAGAGTGCAGATACCTTCAAAGACCTTTCATGTCCCTGACCTATTAAAACTCCCCCCAACCCCACCCCTCCAGATAATATGGAAACTTCAACATTTGACAATCCACTCCCACCTCCACCAGCAGCATCAGCCTTCCTGGCAAGATCACAGGCTCCCAAGGCTCAAAACACAAACAGTTTTATTTAAAAGTGAATGAATGAATGAATGAATGAGCACTGGTTAAGCGCTTGCTTACTTTTACCAAGAACCACTGCTAGTACAAGAGGGTAAAGAGAGTCAGTGCTCTCAAGGAGCTCTCACTCTAATTGGGGACAACAATGCACACAGGAAGGGGCTCCTGCAGGGTGGATAGAAAGGCCAGAGTCACTAAGGGTGCCAGTGGCGAGGCAAATGACAAGGCCCAGGATTGCCTGGAATACATCAGGGAGCCTGCCCTGCAGAGTTTGGAGTGTAGAGGGGACTGCCCCGACCACTGCTGAGAAGGAGGAGGGAAGTAGATATAAGGGTCAGAATGGAACAGGGATTCAGGGCTCCCTACAGCAGGGCTACAGCATAGGAGCAGTGCCAGAAAGGTTGGGAGGTGGCACCCTGTTGTGTACCAGCTCACATACAGTTAATACAAATGAACAACTATCACCCTCTTCCTTACCTTTCCATAAACTCGACAATCTCCATGACTTATAGGACTGTCCTGGGTAGGGCTCTGGAAGGTGAGGGTCAGGTGTTACTTCTGAACACTGGCCCTCCCATCCACAGCCTGTGTCAGTGGAAGGTGACTAGCTTCTTGCTCCTCTTACCAGGTAACATCAGTTACCAATCCCATCACTGGTCCTGGTCACCAATCTCCACAATGTTTCCAGACCAAGCCACCCCTGCACAAGTTCAGAAGGGGGACTGCCAGGCAGGCCTAGAGGCCAGAGGGGACATAGGCAGTCTACCGCAGAACCAGAGCCCTTATTTCAGGCTTCAACCTTCCTATGCCAGGCAGCCAGAACAGGACAGGGATCATCCCTGCTCCTCCCACAGATGACAATCGCTATCCCAGGGGGACCTCTCTTCTAACAACCAGCCCATTGGCAAGAACTCCCCAGTGTATTTACACACCTTTGCCCATGGGCCTCACAACCGAGGCCTCCCTCAGGAGGCTTCCCTCAGGTCTATGGGAAATATCTCCCCTTGCACCTCCCAAGTGGTCTCCAACTCCATGGAGGCTCTCTGGGACTCTTTGCCTCCTCCCTCCCAGAACCTGGACACTGGGTATCCTGATCACATCAGCACTTCCCACTGGGTCCAGAGCTTTATTCAGAGTACCTCACTCTCTCTCCTCCATCCAAGGCAGCTGATCTGGGTTACTGAAACTACCCAGGACTGCTTCCTGAAACATCTAGATCAGTTGGGGAAGGGGAAGAGAGAGGGGATGGAGAAGGCCCTTCTTGGCATAAGGACAGGAGTACCAGGGAGGAATAAATATTTGGGGACCATAAGAGTACAGAAGATCAGAAATGGATGGAAAATGCTAGTGCACCTAGTCCAATCCATCATTTGGCAGATGATGAAATTGAGGCAGAGAAGGGAACTGATTTGCCCAAGGTCACACAGTGAGGGAGCAGCAGAGCTGGGTGATGACTTTCCGCCCTCTTATGACTGTGGGATCCCAAATTATCCAATCTGCAAAAAAAAAACCCACTGAGGCAGAGCTCTGAGCAGTTAACCATTTGTTAAATGGACCAGACCCCTTCAATGAATGAAACTTCAAATCTTCCTCATGATCTGAGATGCCCCCTTTCCCCAGGGCCTTACTTTTATAGGGCTTGATACTCAGACATTCAGAAGAAGCAAAGTAAAATACAGGGTCTCATTGGTTGATAGACCTTGCTTTGGACCCTCCAGGAGGGCCAAAAATGATTCATCAGCATGAGTGTTCACAGCATGGGCAAGGCAAGGGTCATTTCTGCTGACTAAGAGGTCCAAAGATGGTTCCCTCCTCATGTTGGGCAAGAGGGTGGTCCAGAGGTACAAAAATAGGTTGGGGAACTTTCTATATCCCATCAAGACATCCCACCACACTGAGTTTGGTCATCACCATTCTTGTGGTAAGGCAAGTGAACTTTATAACTAGTAGATAAGTAGTAGACAGTGAATTTATAGGTTTTAAGGTTTGAGGCCTATTATAAGAAAGACTCTGTCTTGTCTAATTATTCCTATGTGATATATGTAAAATATGCAATAGTATATGTTATTCTTGCACTATTGTTAGATGACTAAACTGACTAAATGTAAGTTACTAGATGCTAACAATCATTACTCCTATGAAATCCCACTGAGCTGATTAATACTGCTTGGACTAAAATAGAGGTCCAATAAAGCATTTCTCTCAACCCCTTCTTCAATCCAAAGAAAGATCATAGTATTTCTATGGATCATCACAGTCTAGATGCAGAGAAGGCAATCCTCTGTGGGTGATGCAAAATCAGAGAGGGTAGTTAACCATGTGAAGGAAAAGGGAGAGAGATTACTGACACATTAACAGAAACCATTGGGGGCAGTCCCCTTTGGCAAGTAGGCCATTACAGAGGATAATCTATTTCTTAGTAACCCATTCCCACTGTCCATTTCATCAACCAATGATATCATAATCATATCATAAGGTTTCGATGTCTCACCTCATACAGTTGTCTGGTTTCTTTAACTAATGCAATCTTGTGGTCTTCTGGAGATCTCTCCTCTTAGGCATACTGGACTGAGTGGGACTTCAGAGCAGATTCAAGTGGATTTGTTTCTCCAGTTCAGGTCACTTTCAGAGATCCCCTTCTCTGTTAAAAATCTGACAGAATAGATCTTAATATAATTCTAGCTTACCGTGACAATGACCAGGTCAAGTAGTGAGACCTGGTTGAAACCTCATAGCACTAATATGAACATCACTAGGCCAGAGAATTTATATTTTGGGGGAGCTAGCAAATTTAAATAGCAATTGAAAAATCAGAAAATTCTGAACCCCAATTTTGTATCTGGAATATATGTACCTAATCTTAGTATTATTATCTTTCATAAACAAAACTGATTTTCAAAACTCACTCCCCCCCTTAGGAGGATGAGATTCTGCTAGAGAACTGATAAATGATCTCGAATACCAAAATTAATTCATTCAAAATTTGCCAAATCAAATGGAACACAAGGTTCTGAGATACATTTCAAAACACTGCATGTCAAATAAGTCATTTGTAATAAAACATATTTGCCTTTCAAGATATGTTTGGTATCCAGGGGGTAATAAAAACCAAAATGAAATTGGCTTTTCCCATTTAGGTAACAGAAGATATTTCATATATTACTCTCGTCCAAGGAAACTGACAGCACTAAAATTCTCTTCTGTAAACCAAAAGTAAAGATCTGTCTGACTTAGGTCTAATAGTCAACAGAATAATAGCTTGGTCCTATAAACTGTGGAGACATTGTCTACTTCTTCCCATAACACTCTGAGATATTTCAAGGACCTTATTATATATATGACAGATAGATAACAAGCCCAAATACTCATTTATTTTGCTGTTTGGGATGTGTAAATGAATATAATTTCAGGTTGAATAAATAACTTGATCTCACAAGTCTCTATCTTATTATAGTACTAAGATGTATTAGCCTATGAGATAAACATTTAATCCACTGACCACCTGCCATAGTTATAGAAATTTTCCAAAGAAAGAAAAAGAGGGACATAGGGATAGTAAGGAAAAAATACTTCCATAACAATGTCAATTCCAAGTAAGAGTCATATAGGCAGTATAACCAGAATTAAAGTTAAGCCGGTTGGATATTTTCCATTCAAGAGGAAATGCCATGTATTTCATCTACTAAAATTTCATTCATTCAGAAATTTAATCTATCCATAACCATCCATCTCCCCTTGGTCTGCAGATAAAGCCAAAGAGAGAACATCAGGACATTTCTAGAATACAATGAGCTGAGTACACCACCCCCCATCTGACTCCACATAAGCAAGTGGGTCATACGTGGGCACAATTTCCTTAGTGAAAACTATGATATCAGAGAGAGCTGTGGCTTTCGAACTAGGGAATAGTTCAGCCTTGGTCAAGGACTGCCTTGGGCATAGTAATATTTTTCTGTAAGTGTTCAAGAATGGCTGCAAGCTAACTGACGGATGGGACTTGAAATGCAAGGTGATTAAAAGCTACAGAAGTTGGACAAGTGGCTGTCATGCAAGGTGTCACTGGAGTAGCACCTGTAGCAACCCACCCTTTCTCGATGGAATCTATTACACCTTGTGCACCACACTGACCTCCTTTATGAACTAAAAAGTCTGCCTGCTGCTGGAAGCTCTAGGGAGAAGTGGCTTACCTTCCTCAGTTATCCAGACCAAGAGACCTGGTTAGCCGTGTTATAACTTCTGCTCTCACTTCACCACAATTTCGCACACAGTGAATGGTTGGTTCAAAAATGCAAATGTACCACATTTAACTCCTGAATTTCCTTCTTTGGCTTGGAGAGGCCCTAGTTCAGGGGTGGGGAACCTGTGGCTTTGAGGCCATATGTGGCCCTCGGTCCTCAAATCTGTTCTCTTAAAGTTTGAATTCAGTCAAAGGGCTGCACTTGACCTCAGGGTCTCAGGGATGCAGGTTCTCCATCCTTGTGCCTAGTTCCTCAAAATGCAAACTGCTAAGTTTCACCACACACTGTCAGAAAGGCTGGTAAGATCATTTGACCCATCCTGAGTAGAATGGTCGAAGGAACCTCACAGACAAAGATCTCTTAAGAGGATTTTACCTTCCTTTTCTCCCCAAAGTAAGTAATTTACTATTATTATTATTATTTTCTTAATTTAAAACAAAAAATAAAATATTAAGTTTTCAAATATGTTTGTCACAGATACTTTTATGATCCAACAGCATTCAGACCAAAAAAAAGGAAGTAACTTGTGTTAATAGCTTTTCTTAGCCTTCATGATACAAAGGAAAATTTTGTGTAACAAATATCGTGGGTTTAAAACTTATCGCCAGCTGGGGGATAAGTTAATTTAGTCAAATGCATTTCAAACTTAGCAATTCATAGAAAATCACTTCTCTTATCACTCCTGCTATTTTCATACTCATCACATCCTGGTAGTTTGGAGAGTGCTTGCCACATGCCAAGCTTTTGCAAGGTCTTAAAAATGGCTTTAAAGAATTTCAGAGGCCTATTTTCAATAGTACTTTAAAATGATTAGTCTATGATTTCTCAATTTTGTTAACATTTCACACCAATTACAAAAAGTACCTTTAAATAGGATAGCATTTTGTTCAACTGCATTCCTACAAGGTCTGAATATTCCACCGTTCATCCTTTTTACAAGCCAGGCACTGTGTTAAGCACTTCTTAACTGTATATTTCTCCAACAACCCTGATAATTAGGTACAAATATTTATTATCCCCTTGTATATACAAAGACTGATTAAATCTTCTAATACATTATAATTATAATATGGCTTTAAAACAAAATTTTAAGCCCAATCAATTTTTAAGTTATAATCACTAGAGGCAATTATTTTTAGTGGACTCATTAAAAATCCATAGCGACACTCCCAGTCCCCATTACTGCTTCTTTATTTCTTTGAACCACTCAAAGAGCCTAATTAATTCCTTTAAATTTTCTAAATTACTAATCCTATATCATAATTGTTTAAACCAGAGCAAAGAAATAATCATTTCCATATCAATCAGTTACTTAATATGCATTCATCAAATTTCTACTTGTTTTGTGATTGAGAAAGGGAGGCATGTAGCAACTGTCAAAGGGGCATCACTTAAAAAATTCCCAAATCTTCTCTATTTCAGTGGGATAAAAAACTCTTAAATCTCTTTTTTCAAGAGTAAACCCTGCATTCACACTGTGTTTTAATTCCTCTAGTCTTTATTTCCCAATTATACAGACTTAATTTTTACTCCACTGAATTTCTCCTTCAAAACCAATTAATTGTAATATGGTCACAGTTTAAATTCTTAGTGGCTTACAGATAGAAAGTTAATTTCAATTTCTTTGAGGCCTTTCGGGCAATCAGCATCAGTTTCTATCACAAACAGACCCAAATACAACTCACTCATCATAAATGCAAAGTTTAAGGTTTCTGATTGTAGAGCGTCATAGATTTCAGGAAGCAGGATGACTTTGGAGAGCAGTCATGTATTTCCTTCTCAAAGTTAACCTCTTTTATGCCAGAAAAGCATTTATCCAGCTATTTTGGCTATGACCAAGGGGATCCACCAGAGCCTAACTATGGCACCTAATCGTGGAAGATATTGGTACCCTAAAAAAAGTGTCTCTGCTATTCTTCTCACAATAGTATGTTACTATTATTATCGCCATCTTTCTTCATATTTTAACTGTTTTCCTTTCTCAATTTATAATCTAATAGCATGCCTTTTGACTCATAGTACATAGCACATAGTACAAAAACAATTTGGACTTCATATAGTATTAACAGGAATTGCACTACTGGAAAACTATCTAATGGGAGATTATACTTTTCTGGAGGGCTCAGGGTATACATTTTTCCTATTTCCTTTCAAATCACTCAAAAATTAAGTCCATTTATTTTGTTTCTCTTAACCTAACCTATCATAATATATTATTTAGTAGAGATTCCAAAGCACTGCGGTTTGTTTTATGACTTTATAAGCTTCCAACTGATAAATTTTTTTGGTATCCTAAGTTTTCTTATTTCATCCTATAAAATGTTTATTTACTCTGAAACAATTTGCAAGTTCTGCTTTTCCCTCTCAAAATTTCAGTATTTTATACTTTTATAAACCATATGCTCATTTAAATTTGATTTTCTGTAATCTGAGCACCCTCTTTTAGGTATGCATGCACTTAATTTATTCCTATGTTCTATGTTCAATTCTATCCTGAATAATTTACACCTAACTTATCATAGCCTTACTAATTATGGTTCTACCAAAATACAATTTTGAACTTATTTTTACTTCCACTGGTTTCAATACCAGTGTTATTGTGGTTCTAATTTACCTAATCAATTGATTTAAGCTATAAGCAGTTCCATCAAATTTCACTTACTTCAGTTGCTCCCTGATCTCAGAACAAGCTTTTCTTTTTATGGGAATGTGGTGGGACTCACCTTCAACCCTGGGGCCCTAATCAGGACTTACTTGGTGTCCTCAGGTTGGTTGTTTAAAAGCAGTAAACAACAGAAGGGTAAGAACGGTAAATGAACTCCAATTCTACTTACTTCTTTTCTGAAGATGGTTTAAAATTTCTTTGTTCTGTCTTTTAATAATAAAAATTCCTTCCTGCAATAAACTTGCTCTAACTTTAAGTACAATTTTAAGTATCCCTTTATTCTACACTGAAATTTCAGACTGATGCCCCAAAACTTCGGACTTAGAAAACTTCTTTGGGCTTAGCAAGTGTGTTCCTTTTTAAATTCTGAGTTGTGGAATTATTTAAACTCATGAATTTTATTCTCATTTTTTCCTATGCTACTCCCTAAGTTTTTCTTATTTTAACATTTCCCTGAATCCCCATTTCATTGAATCTTTCCTGAACATGTCTCATTATTAATGAAATAGTTCTTAGAATTCAAACTACAGCTTTAAATCAATCCTGAGTCATTTCAAAGGTCCCATTACGGAATAACTGATCCGTGAATTTGTTTTTTGTTTTCATTAACCTCCATAGAGTTTGTTAGTACCCCATAAGCTCATAAAAATACTTTATAAAGACATCCAAATTATAATTTATATATGAAAGAAATTAATTATTGATTTTTCACAATTTTGTTTCCAATCAGTTTTTGTACCTTAGTTTTCAATTAATTTCTGTATCTGTCTTTCATCTCAGCAATCTCCAACATAGCTAGTGGTGGAAACAGAGAAAAAAGAGATTTTTCTTCTTTTAAAATCTTTTTATAAAAGTTTTACTTTTTACACCCCATTTCTTTTGTTTGATCACGCCAAAAGAAAAGGCATGGATAAAACATCTGCTGGCTATGGGTTAGCACAAAGCACAGACGAAACAGACATTTATTTCCCATTCTCTTAAAGCTTTTCCTAATTGTATGAGGTCCCTTTCTATCCAAAGGAAGGAATCCACTATTTCTAAATTTAGTTTTATCATTTATAAAACAGACACGCACAGATCCTATAACTAGATACAACATTAAATCAAGCCTGGACTTCTCTTTAAGTTTTTCTCTAGAATATTTTGAAGTCAGAATCTTACCTTTCTCCTCTATTAAGTATAGAATTTACGACCATCTTGTGTCTGGGGTCCTGCTGTCAGTCTAAGACAATTCTTCTGTTTCTTAATTATGTTAATGCTTTTATAATCTCATCAACTAAAAAAAAAGGATTTTAGAAACAATATAAAATTGCTTTAGTCTAATTTGCCAATTGGGTTCACCCATTTAAAGTGTACTTCCTTTTGAGGTCCTCTTGGGGAGGTCTGCCTGAAAAGGTGGAGGGGTCCATGCAACTCCATCCCATCTAGGGTCACCATAATGTGGGATCCAAAATTCTCCAATTTGCATAAAAAACCCACTAAGGCAGAGCTCTGAGATGGTAACCATTTGTTAAAGGAACCAGACCTCTTCAATGAATGAAACTTCAAATCTTCCTCATGATCTGAGATGCCCCCTTTCCCCAGGGCCTTACTTTTATAGGGCTTGATACTCAGACATTCAGAAGAGGAGAGGAAAATACAGGGTCTCACTGGTTGAAAGACCTTGCTTTGGACCCTCCAGGAGGGCCAAAGATGATTCATCAGCATGAGTGTTCACAGCATGGGCAAGGCAAGGGTCATCTCTGCTGACTAAGAGGTCCAAAGATGGTCCCCTCCTTGTGTTGGGCAAGAGGGTGGTCCAGAGGTACAAAAATAGGTTGGGGAACTTTCTATATCCCATCAAGCCATCCCACCCACACTGAGTTTGGTCATCACCATTCTTGTGGTTAGGCAAGTGAACCCTATAACTAGTAGATAAGTAGTGGACAATGAATTTATAGGTTTTAAAGTTTGAGACCTATTATAAGAAAGACTCTGTCTTGTCTAATTATCCCTGTGATATATGTAAAATATGCAATAATTCATGTTATTCTTGTACTATTGTTAGATGACTAAATTGACTAAATGTAAGTTACTAGATGAGTAATGATTTTTCTTTTGCTAAAAATTGCTAACAATCACATTGAACTGATTAATACTGATTGGAATAAAATAGGGGTCCAATGAATCATTTCTCTCTGAACTTTGAAATCTTAAGAACAATGTTTAGACATTCTTGACCCAAGGAGCCCCCAGGCTCTGAGGCTTCCCCAGGGATACAGCCCATTTACCAAGTGCTCCCTGAAAACAGACCACCCACTATCATCTCCCAAGCTCCCAACGCAGGTACTTACTCCCATGGGATAAAGAAGCTTCAAAGCAATTTACAAGGGCCCAGTACATCCTGCCTTGAGGAAGTGGAAACAGGGTCTCATCTTCAGGCTAGAATTCCATGTGGTCAATACCCTCCAGATTCATGAGGACCTACAATGGCTATTCTGGGCCAACCTTCAACATTACAATTCCTCCATTCATTTTTTCATCTGCCCAAGCTCCCAGCCAGCAAGTGTACTCCGATCCTGGGGCCCACAAAACCCCAGAATTATGGGGAGAGGGACAAAAGCGATGGCCTGACCCCAGGAGCCTGTGATTATTTTTACAATTGGGCTCTCTTAGGCATATACTAAGGGTTACTGGCATCTTTGCTCACTGCACGTTGGTTTTGTGGTTTCACAGTCTCATCTCTACTCCCTTCTCTTCTTTCCCATTGCAGTACAGGTTCACCTACTACCCTTAGTACAGGCCCTCATTCCCTTTTGCCTCCACTAATGCTATAGCTTCCTAACTGGTCTTCTGGCCCAGGCTCCACACTCTTCAGCCATCCAGCCCATGTAGCTCCAACCCACCTTCCTTTTCTTTCATCACATGCTTCACTCCTCTTTAGGTACCCTGTAAGCTGGTCTACTGGCCATTCCCTAGCACCAATGCCCACTGCCTTCTATCTCCAGCTAGACGACTTTGTTCAGGTGCCAGCACCTCCATGGAGTCTTCCTTTAGCCCCCTCACCCAATTGTGATCTCTCTCCTGAGACCTCTCAGGGCTTAGTTCATCCCCCCTGCCAATGCATTTCATATATTTAGGTGTGGAGAGAGGGAAACAGCAAAGCCTGCCCCTGTATACACTCCCCAATCTGGAAGACCCTTGGTCACATAGTTTCTGACTCAGCACCAAGGAGTTTGGTACTTGGGAATGACATAGCCAACTCTGGGTGACCCCTTAGTCCCCACCTTGTGACAAGGACAGGTAAGTATTATTGTCGTTTAAAAGGAATGAGCATTTTATCTTTTCTTTTGGTGGGGGGAGGAGTTCCCAAGTTTATTGGAAAGAAGGCAAAAGCAAATATTAAACAGCTCCTCTTGGTGTTTTAAAGTTCATCCCAGCTGTGGGCTGGGTAACTTGCAGGTTGGACAAACTGCCAAAGTCCAGGAGTTTCAACATTTCTTTGGTATCAGGGTCCACTTCAATGGTTTCCTGATCCAAAGCAGAGACCTCAGTTATCCCTCCCTTCTCTTGCTTCTTCCAGCAGTTTGATGGAGATACCTCTCACAGGGCCTCTCTGGATCCGCTTCATCACATGAGTAACATAGTCTGCGATCTTGTTGTGGGGCTTCTTGCTGGGGATGATGGCGATCTCACACACGTGCTTGTTGGTGTGGAAGTCATTGCCCAGGCAGGTGTAGTACTTTTCGATGATGACTCGTGCCGCTTTCTTCACGGTCTTGGTCCAAACGCAACCCATGTTGACTCTGGAGGGTGAAGGGGAGCACTTTGTCTTTTCTCCTTTTACTCTTATCACTAGGTACTCCCTCTCTCTAGGACTTCCTGTATTTTGGTTATCCTTCAGAACACACACACGGACATGTAGATCTTGGAAACAATATTTAGTCCTATCAGCTATCACCACCATCAGACACTGTGTCTTCCCTCCCAGGTACAATCACATGGAGCTGGGGGAAATCTTTTTGAGAAGATATTCTCTCTGGGTCCCTGGCAGGTGGAGCTCCTAGGGCAATGCTGTTCTCTGCGTTTCAAGGGCTAGCCCTTGTCAGGTCCAGATACTCAGGAACTTGCTGCAGGAGAGCCCTTGAGCTCTGCTCTGAGCCAAAGTTAGTATCAAAATAGCCCTGTTTCCCGTGGTCTTGAATTTCAAGGAAAGTCATGATACAGTGCATGTATGTGTTAGGGAGGGGAGGTTAGGGGGGCAGTGGCTGATTTGAAACACAGTTTTATGTTGCGCACTCTTCCCTAAGCTCTTGGTCATTGTGATAACTGATTAAGGATTGGCTAGCTGGGTGGTCCCTACTCCTTCTCTGCTGTTACCCTTTGCCCAATGGACACTGAATGATCTGCTATCAGGGATTCTTGGTGCTGTGATGGGAGCCTGGCCCAGATGCTGGGAACTGGCTGACCCCTCATGGGACTTCTCCTTTGATTTCCTGTGTTTCGAGAAGGAATTCTGGCTTTAAGGAACTTCTCTTCATTCCTGCTCCCTTAGTTTATCTTTCGGGACTACTGGCCAGTCCCCCCTTGTGTTGTTCTTTTCCATTTGCATTTTTTGTTTGCACTTTTTTCTTCTACAGGCACTATTTTTCATTGCCTGCCCCTTTGACATGCTTTTCCTGAAAATCCCCTCACTTTGAGTAGCCAAGAGAAAGAAAAGATTTCCTCCCTCCCTAGCAAAGAGAAGCAGAACTTGGCCAGCAGCACACTGCTGGCAGGCCTTTGTCTTCCTGTCTGGGCTTCTCTCTAGGATCCCACTCTCTAGACTGAGCTCTGGTCAAGGCCCTTGCTCTCCCTAGCTCAGGGCTGCATGCTCCCTACCCCCATTCCCAAACCCAGAAAAAGATCATGTGGCAGGCATCTTGCCAATGGTCATTTGTCCAAGTGCTGCTGCTGCCCTAATGGCCTCTAAATTAGTGACAATGTCATCTTCATCTTCCCTTTGCTGAGGCCACAGAGACCCAGGAGAAAAACCTTTCTCCAAAGTGAGATGCTCCTGAGCATCTTAACCAAATCCTTTTGGAATGTCCTCCCCCTAGGAGGAGGGAGGTTCTGGGTAAGACTGCTGACAGGAGGCCACCCTGGCCCACTGAGGCAGAACTGGCACTGGAGACCAGCTGGAAGAAGATTCCAGAAGGAAATCTCTATCTTTCACCCCATGGAAGGAGGAGATTAGGGAGCAAGAGTGCCCTCCTGAGCTTTCTTTTTCTTCTTTCTTTCGTTCTTCCTTCCTTCCTTCCTTTCTTTCTTTCTTTCCCCTTCCTTCCTTCCTTCCTTCCTTCCTTCCTTCCTTTGTCTCCTCTCATCTGGCTAAAGAATTCCATGTGCCCCTTTTCTGACAGCGATATCTCAATGCCTGGAACAGGGGAGACAAAACTAAGTTCTCACATAAATTTGAGTCAAATGTTTTCGCTTAGTAAGTCAGCAAAAAGCCCCTCCAGGCCTGTCCTGGCCAAATGACTGGCATTTCAGGGCCAGAGAGGCCTGTCTCCCCCCAGCAGGACAGGGTGAATAGGAAGGAGCCCTCAATTTTTGTTCCCAGGCAGATTGTGGGAGGGGTCTGCTCCCAGGAAATCAGTTCAAAGAGAGGTCAGCATTTTCCTGCCATCCCTGGCATGACCAGAAGCTTGGTCCTGGATGTCTCCCTTTTCACCTCCCCAAGTTTCTCCTGGGCCCCCGGGAAGATCTTGTTGGGCCCTGGGCCTGGCCCTACCCCTTTCCCAGGTTCTCCATGTCCCCCATCTGCAAGGAAGCAGCTCTTTGAGTCAAACCTTGGGCGACCTGGGCCATCAGGAACAGGCCTGGAACTGGGCCAGGAAGGTGGCCCAGTCTAGAGGGTCCGTACCAATATAAGGGGATTAAGTTCTCAGAACCCTTGGCATGTAGCCCAGGCTCTCAGGCCCTTCCTTCCCTTGGGCAATGGGCGGCATTTCTGGTGGCACAAAGGAAGGGGTCCTGCTGTTTGCCTGTGGAACTCCTCCTAATTAGCCTGCTGTACCTTTCCATTGCCTCCCCCCACCCTTCTGCTTCTGTGGTAGACCCGCCCACCCACCCAAGGGCCAGTTCCAAGGAATCCAAACAAAAGAGTCTCCTGGAGCCTCTAGCCAGTTGAAAGAGGATAGGGGCACACCTAGCCCCACTTGGAGTGGTGTGGTGGTACCTGTATGGGGACACGACTATGAGGGAGCTATGGGGAGCCAGGCCTTGGGCTAGGAGGCCAATCCCAGAGGTGGGTGTGGCCCAGAAGAGCCCAGTCAATGAGGAGAGGCCAGCAAAGTCAGGCCAGACCCTGGAGGGAGCTCCTGGCTGTGCATGCAATGCCTCTCACACCCACAGCCCTCCACCCCTGCCTCCTCTCCCCCAAGCCACCACCCTGGGCCTAGGGAAGCCATAGACTAGAAGTGGTCTTCTCACTCCCTCCTTCCCTCCTTCCAGTGACAAGGAGCTCACCACCTCCATGTGGGGTGGCCCAGGGTACAGGAGCTCAGATGCAGAGGTGGAAACTGAGGCAACCCAGAAAGGGGAAGGGACCTGCCCGTGGGCCCAACTGGGAAGGGAGGGGGTCCCATCCCTCCTGATACAAGGCTTCTGCCACCACTACACACTGCCTCTGGACAAGGAACCTCACAGGGTCATCCAGAGAGGCAGTCAGAAGGGGCCCCAGAGCTCATGTCCAACCCCATCCTTGGACACAGCAGGAACTGAGGCTGAGAAAGGTGGGGTGGGGTGGGGACTCCTTCCCCAGGATCACACAGCTAGCAGGGGTCAGGAGCGAGATGGGACCCTAGGTCTTTTCCTGCTCCCTGAAGCAGCTCTGTCTCCACTGCCCAGATAGCCCTCTGCTGCGCTGGTCAGAGTGACCAACGGGCCCCTTCAGGGTCAACCTCACCTCCTCCTTACAAGAGGTAATGCCAGGGGGAGAGCGAGAGCTGGAGTGGGGGGAGCTGGGGCTGTCTTGGCTCCCCAAATCCCTGCACAGGGTGTTTGGAGAAGGACTTGGGGGGGAGAAATCAGATGACAGTCATTGGGTCCATGATGAGCTCAACAGGTCAGACCCACAGGTGTACCTCACTACCTGTCTGGGGGGGAAGAAAAGAGCTAGAAAAGGGGCAGTTAGCTAGGATTGGGGAAAAACCTCCCAGCTTCTCAGCAGGGAGTGCCCTCCAGCCTTCCTGCTGCCCCCAAGGAAAAGGATCCCCTTGCTGTGTTCTCCCAAGGCCCCCATGGGCAGGCTTCCAGGTAGGAAGAGAACCTGTCTCACATAAAAAGGCAGGCCAGGGAACCAGTTCTGAGGTCCGAACCCCGCCCCTCCCAGGCAGTAGAAGACCATTGGGCAGAACAGGGATTCAGGACAGCAAAGTCAACATCTCATGAGGAAGTGGAAGGTCAGGGAGCACCAGGGATTGGAATCATTGTGGGACTCAGCCTGGATCACCAAGCTTAGGCAGGTCCTTTGATGGGCACCTTCTGGCTCTGTCCCCTGCCCTAGGTGGGGCACTCACTGATGGGCTCAGACCAGCCTCCTCCTGCCACAGCCATCCCAACCTCCCAGAGGCCCCACTGTGACCTGACTTCCCCAGCATGTCTTTGGTAGGCCTGGTGTAGCAGTAGGAGATGGCCAGCAGGAACCAAGCCCAGAAGCTCCCCTGATTGCCTGGGCCTGGCTTTCCTCATTCCCTCTTGGCCTCCTCCACTTTATTTTTTTTTTGTCTTTATTAATTTGTTTGTTTACTTTAGTTTACAAGATTCAGTTCCACAATCCCTTGAGTTTCAAATTTTCTCCCCCTCCCCCATGGCGACATGTAATCAGGTATAGGACCTGCAAATACCTTCACATTAGACATTAGTCTGGTCATAAAGAAGGATTGTAACGAATGGAGTGAACAATGGGAAAGAGGAAACAAAACCAAGCAAGAAAAAAAGAGCATGTAGTTTGCTTCAATCTGCATTCAAACTCTGTTCCCTCTAGTTCTTTCTATGAATGTAGACATCTCTCTCCATCATGAGTCTTCTGGAGTTGTCTTACAACCTTGCATTGCTGAGAAGAGCCCAGTTGATCAAAGTCTATCATCACACATACATTGTGTCTGTGATTGTGTATAAATTTCTCTTGGTTCTGCTGTTCTCACTCAGCATCAGTTTATATAAGTCCCTCCCAAGTAAATATGAAGTCCCTCTACTCCTCATTTCTTATAGCACAATAGGATTCCATTACATTCATATACAACAACTTTTTAGCCATTCCCCAATTGATGGGCATCCCCTTAATTTCCAATTTTTTGCCACCACAAAAAGAGCTGCTATAAATATTTTTGCACATATGGGTCTTCCTCCCACTTCTATGATCTCTTTGGGATACAACTCTAGAAGTGGTTATCATTGGGTCAAAGGGTATGCAATTATTTACAGCCCTTTGGGCATAGTTCCAGATTGCTATACAGAATGGTTGGATCAGTTCACAACTCCACCAAAAATGCATTAGAGTTCCAATTTTTCCACATCCTCGCCAGCATTTGTCATTTTCCTGTTTCGTCATCTTAGCCAATTTGACTGGTCAGATGTGGTACCTCAGAGTTGTTTTGATTTGCATTTCTCTAATCAATAGTGATTTAGAGCATTTTTCATATGCTTATAGATATCTTTAATTTCTTCCTCTGAAAACTGCCTGTTCTTATCCTTTGACCATTTATCAATTGAGGAATGACTTGTATTCTTATAGATTTGACTCAGTTCTCTGTATATTTTAGAAATGAGGCCTTTAACAGAGACACTGGTTTTTTATAAATTCTTTCCCAATTTTCCACTTCCCTCTTAATCTTGGTTACATTGGCTTTGTTTGTACAGAAACTTTTCAATTTATTGTAATCAAAATTATCCATTTTGCATTTTATAATGCGAACTCTTGTTTGGTCATAAAGTCTTCCCTTCTCCATAAATCCTACAGGTACACTATTCCTTGCTTTCCCAGATTGCTTACAGTATTAGCCTTTATACCTAGATCATGCACCCATTTAGACTTGATTTTGGTGTATGGTGTTAGATAATGATCTATGCCTAGCTTCTGCCATACTATATTCCAATTTTCCTAGCAGTTTTTGTCAAATAGTGAGTTCTTATCCCCAAAACTGGGGTCTTTGGGTTTATCAAAGAGAATATTACCATAGTCATTGGCTGCTGAGTCTTGTGTATCCAATCTATTCCACTGATCCACTCCTCTATTCCTCCGCCAGTACCAAGTAGTTTTGATGACTGCTGCTTTATAATACAGATTGAAATCTGGTATGGCTAGGCCACCTCCCCTAGCATTTCTTTTCCTTAATTCCCTTGATATTCTGGACCTTTTGCTCTTCCAAATGAATTTTTTTTACTATTTTCTTCTAGCTCTATAAAGCAATTTTTTGGTAGATTGATTGGTATGGCACCAAATATGTAATTGAATTTAGGTAAAATTGTCATTTTCATTACATTAGCTCGACCCAGCCACGAGCAACTGATATTTTTCCAATTAGTTAGATCTGACTTTATTTGTGTGAAAAGTGTTTTGGAATTGTGTTCATATAAGTCCTGGGTTTGTTTTGGCAGGTACATTCTCAAATATTTTATAATGTCTATGGTAACTTTAAATGGGATTTTGCTATCTCTTGCTGTTGGATTTCGTTGGACATATATAGGAATGCCAAGGACTTATGTAGGTTTATTTTATATGCTGCAACTTTGCTAAATTTATTGTCTCCAGTAGTGTTTTACTTGATTCTTTAGGATTCTGTAAGTATATCATCATATCATCTGCAAAGAGTGATAGCTTAGTCTCTTCTTTGCCTGATTTGATTCCTTTAATTTCTTTTTCTTCTGTAATTGCTACTGCTAACACCTCCTCCACTTTAAATCTATGAACTTCCAATTCTCTTTCTCTACTCTCACCTAAAAGCTCTCTGGAGGTCACTGCCTCATTCGTTAAGCCAGGATTGAGCTGCCAGCCTACTTGGGACCACTTCTGCCACACCCGGACCTGACCCACTCTGCCTGCTGCCTACCTGCCTAGCCTGACTGACCTCTCAGCCTCAGTCCTGGAGGGAACCATGGTTAGATCCGATCTTACAGAGAGGACCTTCCCTCCAGCACATACCTCTCCTCCTCCCCAGGGAAGTTCCTGGCCAAGGTTTCCCAGGTAGATAGATCCTCTACATCTGGACATTATTTAAGCCTATTTACCTCTCCCTCCACTCCCTGAAGGGACAGACAGCTGCCACGTAATGGACAGAACTCTGGGGTTGGAGTCACAGGGCCTGTTTGGAATCCTGGCTCTGACTTTCTAAGGTTCTAGTAATCTGGGTCACAATGACAATTCACTGGACTTTTTTCAGGTTCCAGATCCACCTCTGACATCCCTTTCAGGACTGGGACCTAGGATAGATCCCTGGGGACAGGCTGCCCTGATACCCAGAGATGTCACTGCTAGCCCTCTCTGGTGGGGAAAGGAGAGGGAGGATGGAGGGGCTTTGAGGACTCCTTAGTTGGGAGGAGGGAGGGGGATCAGGCTGAAATCACTGCTCTCCCTCCATGAGGCAGCTGCCCCAACATGGAAGAGGCTGCTTCAGGAGGAAAGGACTCAGTTCTCCAGCACTGGCTGGATGCCCACGAGTCCTGAATGTTGTCCAGGGGATTGGGGCTTAGGCCTGGTCGGGAATGAGGCACCTGCAGTCCCCTCCAGCTCTGGAGGTCTGTGATTGGAAGACTCCATGATTCTCGGCCTGCAGCCCTGACAGCTGAAACTCCTCATTGCCCTCCCGGTTGCTCCCCCCTCCCCAAAGGGCCCACAGCCTGGCCTGCCATTCACAGGGATTAACTTGCCAGCCCCTCCTCCTCTGCAGATTTCAAGCCTTTCCCCAAGGCTGCTCCCTCTCCTTTTCTCAATCAGCCCAGGCAGTTTTCTCTTCCCAGAAACTCTCAATTGCACTTTATGCTCCCTGCCCAGCCCTGGTTCACATAGGAGTAGCTTTGTGGGCAGGCTTGCTGGCCAGGCTCCTTCACACAATCCTTCCTTAGTACAAACTTTAGCATATCTAAACCAGCACGGAAATACTCATTGCTCATGTCCCAGACAGACTGGGGGACTCTGAAACCAACCTATATTTGGATTGGGATAGTTTTGGCCACATTGATGACTTGAGGGACCTAGAAACTTTCTTCCCTTCCCAACAAAAACAATGTAGTCCCCATCCACCTTGGGGTGGGGAACCATAGGCATAAGTGGGAGGGTGAACTTACATGGTTAGAGGAGGATAGGATTGTAGATTTTAGAGCAGGAAGGGGCCTTAGAGACCAGTGAGTCCAATTCCCTCTCATTTTGCAGATAAGGAATCTGAGGCACAGTGAGGTTATGTGACTTCATTAGGGTCACACAGCTATCACCTCTGTGTGGCAGGATTTGAACTCAGGTCTTCTTGAATTCAAACCCAGCACTCTAATCACTATAGTAGGCCCCTATTACATAGACGCATTTTCATCTATTTAAATGGCACAAAAATGCCTTTAGCATTCTTAGAGAATTAGGGTGAATGAGTGTCTCAGAGTCTTAACAATATAGATATCTTTTAGAAAAAGAGATCCAGACTTCTGCTTCTTTTTTTCTAACCACAGAATAGAGAACGTCCAAGCTGAGAGGTGCCTCCAAGCATACAATATCAGGGATGGAAGAGCCCTTCAAGCAGAGTCACAACTGGAAAGGCCGTGAGCACAGACTGAGAAATATTAGACCTTGAAGGGCCCTTGGAATATAGAATGGTGGAGCTGGAAGGCATGTTAGTGATAATCGAGGACAAATGGCCCATTTTCTCTAAGTATCAGTTATTTTATTTTTATAGAGGAAGAAAGAAGGAATGGGAAGTAGGTTCAGTGACAAGTGATGCAAGGTAGGGAGTAAGGAGGTAGAAGGTTCACTGTTGCTGGTCTCAGGAGTCAGGGAGCAGTTGCAGTCTGTTTTCCTTTTCCTCCCAGCATTCTCTCTGCCCATTCTTTTTTTTTCTTTTTATTAACTGATTTATTTTTGCCTTTTTTTGGAGGGGCAAGTCAGGGCAACTGGGGTTGAGTGACTTGCCCAAGGTCACACAGCTAGCAAGTATTAAGTGTCTGACGCTGGATTTGAACTCATGTGCTCCTGACTCCAGGGCCAGTGCTCTATTTACTGAGCCACCTAGCCACCCCCAACTGATTTATTTTTGGTTTTCAACATTCACTTCCACAAGATTTTGAGTTCCAAATTCTCTCCCCATCTCTCCTCTCCCCCTACCCCAAGATGGAGTGCATTCTGATGACCCCTTCTCCCAAGCTGCCCTCCCTTCTATCACTCTGTCCCCTTCTCTTATCCTCTTCCCTTCTATTTTCCTGTAGGGCAAGATAGATTTCTCTACCCCACTACCTGTATATCTTATTTCCCAGTTGCATGTAAAAACAATTTTTAACACTGGTTTTTAAAACTTTGAGTTCTATATTCTCTCCTTCCCTACTCACCCCCATTGAGAAGGTGATTCATTATAGGTTACGAATGTGTAGTCATGCAAAACACTTCCTTAACAGTCATGTTGTAAAAGACTATATTTCCCTCTATCTTTTCCCACCCTCTATTTATTCTATTCTCTCCTTTGACCCTATCCCTCCTCACAGTGTTTGCTTGTGATTACCTCCTCCTCCCATTTGCCTTCCCTTCTATTATCTCCCCCTCTTATCTCCTTTCCTCCTACTTTCCTAAAGGGTAAGATACATTTTCATGCCCAATTGAGTGTGTATGTTGGCTTTCAGGCAGTCCAATAATTTTAAAATTATCTCTCCTGGATCTATATTCCAGGTCAGTTGTTTTTCCAATGAGATATTTCACATTGCCTTCCATTTTTTCATTTTGTTGGTTGTGTTTTATAATTTCTTGATTTCTCATAGAGTCATTAGCTTTCATTTGGTACATTCTAATTTTAAAGAATTTTTCTCTTCAGTGAGATTTTGGATCTCCTTTTCCATTTGGCGAATTCTGCTCTTTAAGGCATTCTTCTCCTCTTTGACTTTTTGGACTTCTTTTGCCATTTGAGTTAGTCTATTTTTAAGGTGTTACTTTCTTCAGCATTTTTGGGGGTCTTCTTTAGCAAGCTGTTGACTCATTTTTTTAAATTTTATTTTAGTTTGCATCATTCATTTCCACAAGATTTTGAGCCACATATTTTCTCCCCCTCTTTCCCCCACCCACTGCCCCAAAATAGCCATCCCAGTGTGTCCCCACTCCCCCAGTCTATTTTCTCCTATGTCACTTTTCAGTAGGGCAGGATGGATCTCCCAACCACAGTGCCTGTGTATCTCAAGTTCCAGTTGGATGTAGTCAATAATAATAATAATAATAATTGCATATATGTATATATATATAGATATAGATATAGATATAGATAGATAGATA
>JAQQSU010003839.1:0-14250 GCA_028627135.1 Pseudochirops cupreus | reverse complement strand
ATCTTACCTGTCAGATTGGCTAAGATGACAAAACAGGAAAATGACAAATGCTGGAGAGGATGTGAAAAATTGGAACACAAATGCATTGTTGGTGGATCTGTGAACTGATACAACCATTCTGGAGAGCAATCTGGAACTATGCTCAAAGGGCTATAAATAATTGCATACCCTTTGACCCAGTAATACCACTTCTGGGGTTGTATCCCAAAGAGATCACAGAAGTGGTAAGAGGACCCATATGTACAAACATATTTATTGCAGCTCTCTTTGTGGTGGCAAAAAACTGGAAATTTAGGGGATGCCCATCAATTGGGGAATGGCTAAACAAGTTGTGGTATATGAATGTAATGGAATACTATTGTGCTGTAAAAAATGGGGAGGAGATGGACTTCATAGCTACCTGGAGAGGCTTATATAAATTGATGCTAAGTGAGAAGAGCAGAACCAGGAAAAAATTGTACACGGTCACAGACGCATTGTATGTGTGATGACCAAACTTGATAAACTGGACTCTTCTTAGCAATGCACAGCTATAAGACAACTCTAGAAGTCTCAGGATAGAAGGAGATTCCTACATTCAGAGAAAGATCTAGAAAGACCTGAGTTTAAATGGAGAGTGAAGCAATCTGCATGCTATCATTCCTTTTCATGTTTGATTTTCTTTCTTTTTTCCCATTGTTCACTTCATTGATTACAACCCTTCTATACAACCAGACTATTGTGCAATGGGAAAGTATTTACAGATCCTGTACCTGCTTGAATGCCACCATTGGGGCGGGGGGGAGAAGGAGGTGAGAAAATTTGAAACTCATGGGATTGTGGAACTGAATCTTGTAAACTATAAGAAAATAAACAAGTCAATGGAAAAAAAGATTCTCCAAATATTAAAATTAGTTGAATATTAATCAGGGAGACAAACTGCATTTGACTCAGCATAGGGAATGTAATTCTCAGATCCCAAGATTGAGATGGGGGAAGAATTATACTAAATGGAGTAAGTCTCAGGACCTAGCACAGAGGACAGTGTTCAGGCTCCAGCATAGTGGAGAAGTACTTGAGCTTAGTATACATGGGTAGCATTCCCTATCTTGAATAGGAGGGTAGCATATCTGCTTCAGGTTAGGTTGCCATTCTGCCTCCACCACATCATACCACCTCTTATAGCCACTGTCACACCCTAATATTGCAAATATTTTACCATTGGAGGGAGATATGAAAAACAGAAAAACAAGATGTCAATCCAAAGGGATCCATGTCCCTCTACCCTCTTTGGCCTCTACATTGACTCCAGGTAAAGCATCCTAGGCCCTGAAGCCTTTACCTCTTGCACCTCTGCCTCTTGCAGCTTGTGGTGCCCCAGCTCAAGCCTCAACCACTGACTGAACAAGTCTCAGTCTGATGGGGATCAGATGCCTTCAATTGTTTCAGCTCTTCATTCTTATTTAACTCATATTTACCATTGCTACCACTAATTTTCAGATTTTAGGAGGAGAGGAAAGAAATGAAAACCTACAGACTTCTCCTTTGTTATAACGTCCATCAAGATAAAGTGGAAATTCTTCCCTCACCCCTATTGATCATTTTGGTTCTGCTGGGATCCAAAGCCTCTACTTAGGAGGTGATTGGACTCTTTCAAGTGAGAAGTACAACAAGATGTTGACAAACTTCCCCATAAAGTTGCAGGTACACATGATGAGATCCAGTCATTCTAAGGAAGTAGAATTTTGATTTAGATGGACCTATCTGGCACAATTCCCTTCTGTTTCCTGGCTTCATCTTTGTGAAATTTTTATATAGATGGTGCAGTCCTTCCAATAGTGATCCTATTCATTGGTCCTCACACAAAAGTATTGAGATTGGAATAACATCAGCTAAAGTAATTTTGAAAGGTGGCCTAAAACATCATTTTAAATATCCTTTGTCTTCCTCTTCCCTTCCTAAGAATTCTTTATCTTATTTTGTTGGTTTTCTGCTATGTCCTCTCCATAGAGAAAACAGTAGATGTGTAAATGGGTTATATAGGGTATGTGAGGCCCTTTAAAATACAATTTTTGTCTATTTAATATTTAATCTGAACAAATAATTCTTCAACTAATGTATAAAGTGATCCTCAGATTCTCAATGGTTAATTTGCAGGGTCCTCAGACAAAGGATCCAGTCTGTTGCTAAAATCAGTGATAATATTGTCTAGCTGAGGATCACCTGCCTATCAACATGAGGAGCTGGAATATGCCCAACATTTATATTGCATTTTTAAGGTTTGCAGTTTATATTAATTTATTTGATATGTATATCTTTTATGTAAGGCAGAACATTTAATCCTAGCTAAATACTTATCTGTTTTTTTTAATATCTAAAGTTTTCTTTATGAAATCTCTAAACGTTAATTTTTTTTAACACTCTCTCTTAAGTAGGTTCTGTTCCTGGGAAATGAAACACTTTCCCTAAAGAGAAAAAGTTGAGGGGACAAATTTCTATTGCTTGTGGGAGTGACATTGGTTTATATTCTCCCAATAGTCAGGCAGGGGCTAGCAAAGCTTGTGTTGCAAACAAAGAAGACATAGGACAGGATGAATAAGAAGTATATGAACAAGGAAGAGAGGCAGTATCTTCCTGACTTTTATTACAATTATTTTAAAAATTAATTCAGGAGAGACTGGAGTCAGAATTCTAAGACAATTGAGTATGTTGCTAGATGAAAGAGAAGCTGAGTTTTGAATGCAAAAATCAAATAACTGTATTAAATTTAGGGAAGGTTTTTGACACAAAGTATGTTGTCAGTGTGACCACAAAATGTTAAGAATTAGTGAAGGTGGATCAAAATATTCACCTGTGGAATTTGCCTTAAAAAACAAACCCAAGTGTTATTTCTTTAAATTTGATATCTATTTAAAATTTGCTTAAGTTCTGTTTTAACAAAGAAGTAGAGATTTTTATATGAAACATACTGTTTAGATTAACATTTCTACATTGCCAGTTCTAGCTCTAGCCTTCTGACTTGTTGATTACCTGTGCAGTTTGAGGGTATTGAAGACAACCCATTCCACTCCATGCTTCACTTTATCTTTGTGTTTTCATTGGATTCTGGCTGATTTTCTTCAATAAGATAAACACTTAGTAAATATTTGTTGAAAGAATGAAAGACTTTTTGATCTTTCATAGCGCTGCATTTAAAAAAAATAATAGTTCCTGAAATAGGTAATAGTTTAAGGCATTTATACCAAAAAACTTAAAGGCATTTCTTGGCAACTAACTGAAAGTAAAACCCTCAGAGAATCCTGGAAAAGGATTAGGCATCTGGGAAGTGAATGTTTGAGTGGGCTTGGTGCCAGAAGATGGAACTACTTTGAAGGGGTAAGGTAGGAGTGCAATGAAGACAAAATTTGCTTTGCATTTTTCTCTATGACTGGTTCTTGAATCCAAGAATGTAGAGGCCCTATGGGATTTACAAATGGTCAAAGCCCTAAATTACAAATGGAATCTAAGACAAACAACCTCTGAGAAACTCAGACTTGGAAGGAAAGAATATAATCTGACCTTATCAGTACTTGGACAGGATGTATTTCTAATAGGTCTCTGATAAAAAGTCATCTATGCTGATTTTGAAGAACCCCAGGAGGAACTCAATACCACTTAAATAACTATGTCCCTTTTTGGAAAGCTTGAATTTGTAAGTAGATATTCACTTCATTGAGTTCAAATTTGTCTCCTTACACCTTCCACATATTACTAGTTTTACCCTTCATAGTCAAGCACAGAACATGTAATGATCTTTCAATAGATTAGTTCTTCAAATTGCAGACAACTGTAATATGCCTACTGTAAGTCTTTCCTTCTACAGACTAAATGCCCTTATTTTCTTCAGCAAATCATCCAATGAAATGATCAACCAGACTCCCTACCTCAGTGCCCTTCCTTTGGACAAGTGCTAGATTATCAATGTCCATGCTAAAAGGTAGTACTTAGAACTAAACATGCTCTTCTAAATAAGGTTTTATCAGAACATGATACAGTGTAATGGTACTGGGAATTTGAAGATCTTTACTTTCCCTTAATAGGCCAAATGTAATCACATGGAGCCCAAGGTGTGGGGGGATCTATTGAAAGGGTAGAACAGGAACAGTGAAGTGGGAAGGAGCAGGGGAAAGTCACAACAGAGCTAGGAGCAAGCTGCATGGAGGCAGAGAAGCTAGCATGAGTGAAAGAGGGGCATTTTTGCTTAAGGGTGTCTGTTTTGTTTTGAAAGCCTGATAGAGGGAAGGCTTGGGAATGTTGATGCTTGCTGCATTGGTTATGCATGCAAACTTCTTGGTTGCTATGATGGATTCAGCTTTTTGAATAAATGTCTTAGTTATGTCTTTCATGTGGAGACTCTGTTGCATTTCGCAATTCACAACTACACCAGAATATTCATAGCAACCATAGACACTGTGGATATTGTATTGGCATCATATATAATGAGACTCTTCTATTGTTGCAGGTCAAGAACGGCTCAGTCTGGTCTAGTTGTTCAACCCCAGGATTGTAGCAAATAAAAAAAAAGTGGTAGACCCTGGAACATTTAGCAATAAACAAAGAGAGAGGAAGACAGGCAAAGAGAGACATTATAAATAGATGAATGAATGAATGGATATATAAACAGACAGCTAAATAATCAACAGAAACATAAACAAACAATAAATTTCCTTAATAACAGTAAAGGACATTCAGCAAGGTTACAGAACTGGTTCAGGTAGGTGTAGCCCTTCTTACCTCCACACAGAGAACAGTTGGTTCAAAACATCCATAAGATCTGAAGGGCACTGATTCTTCCTGAGCTATGCTTTCTGTGACAAGGGTGACCAGGAAGCTATGTCAGTGATTTGAGCCATAATTCCATGGACCAATGTAATCAAAGGAATGGTTTCCCTTTCTTTTAGGAAAAAAAAAAACAGTCACAACTGCAGGGAATCTAATAGATGTTATTCCTACTACTCTTGCATGTAAAAAATAAAAGATCCCAATGCATTTATTATTTTTAAACTATAAAAACAATTTTTGATTTAACAGAAAAAAACCCCACAACCTTAAAGACTCTCTTCCAATGAGTTTTCTCCCAATGCTTCCATCAAAGTTCATTAAATGATATAATGACAAGGATCATCTTTCAAAACTCTCCAAGCATCACGTCAAGAAAGACATAAACGTGGAGAGACATATGATTGCCAAAATCTTCACTATCATTGAGGACATTCAGCAGAGAGTCAAAATTCAATAAGTATTCCCTATCTATGGTGAAGTACTCCAGATATTCTTATCTGTGAATGAGATTGTATTCATTACATCAAACCCTGGAAGATGACAGAGCTATAACACTGGTAAATTAATACATGATATGTAGAAAGTAAATTATTGTTTTCAAATGAGCCAGTTAAGAGGAAGTCCAGGCCCCTATGAATATATCCATTAGAAGTAAGCCAGGTAAGAAAGTACTGGTAGGATGACATAATTAATTCGGTGCACAGTTGTTACACTAATGGATTCATCATGTGCTGTTTGTGCCTACATATGCTCCCTCCAACCACTGGAGAATGGATCTAGTCTGGCAATACTACCTTGTATACTTTAGATTTTCAGGTCAAAGGGACTAGAACACAAATTCTCAAAGTTTAACCCAGGAAACCTTGGCAGTCCCTGAAATACTTTCAGGTAGCCTCTGAGGACAAAATTATTTTCAGAATAATTCTAATTTTTTAAATTTCTTTTTTTTGAATTCCATAATTTATTTCTTTTCAGTTTTCACTATTCATTTCCATAAGATGTTGAGTAACATTTTTTCTTTCCCTGTCTATCCCCTACCTGAACCAGGAAATAGCAAGCCTACTGAATACCACTTCCCCCAATCTGTTCTCTCTTGTGTCCTTCCCCTTCACTCCCCTAATGTTCTAGTAGGGCAAGAAGACTTTCTATACCCTAGTACCTGTATATCTTATTTTCCAGTTCCATGTAAAAAAATTTTTTTAAACATTTTTTTTTTTATACTTTGAGTTCCAGATTTTTTCCCCCTTCTTCCCTGCTCACCCATCCCCACTGGGAAGACAAGCAATTCAATATAGATTGTACATGTGTAGTTACCCAAATCATTTCCATAGTAGTTATATTATAAAAGACTAACTATATTTCTCTCCATCCTATCCTGCCCCCTACTTATTGTATTTTCTCCTTTGACCATATCCCTTTTCAAAAAATGTTTGCTTCTAACTACCCTCTCCCCCAATCTGCCCTCCCTTGTATCCTCCCCCCTCTTTTCCCCTACCCCCTATTTTCCTGTAGGGTAAGATGACCAATTGAGTGTGTATGTTATTCCACCCTTAGGCCAAATTTGATGAGAATCAGGTTGTCCCATTTCCTTTCACCTTCTTGCTCTTCCTCTCCCTTGTAACTGTTTTCTCTTGCCTCTTTTATATGAGATAATTTACCTTAATCTATTGCTCCCTTTCTTCTCCCAATAAATTCCTCTCTCACCTCTTAATTTTATTTTTTAGACATCATCCCTTCATATTCAACTCATCCTGTGACCTCTGTCTATGTATACATGAACATACAAATGCCCAAACTCACCTATATATTTATATACACATATATCCTCCTATGCATACATATATATGTATGTTTACATATATCTATACACACACTGTGTATAGATATATTTCCTGCAGCTATCCTCATACTGAGAAAAGTCTTATGAGTTACAATTATTGTTTTTCCATGTAGGAATGTAAATAGTTCAACTCTAATAAGTTCATTATGATTTCTTTTTCCTGTTTACTTTCTCATGCTTCTTTTGCTTCTTGCATTTGAAAGTCAAATTTTCTGTTCAGCTCTGGTTTTTTCCTCAATAATACTTTAAAATCCTCTATTTCTTTGAATAACCATATTTTCCCCTGTAGAATTCTACTCAGTTTTGCTGGGTAGGTGATTCTTGGTTTTAGTCCTAGTTCCTTCGGCCTCCAGAATATCATATTCCAAGCCCTTCAATTCCTTAATATAGAAGCTGCTAGGTCTTATATTACCCTGATTGTGTATGTTTTAATTTCTAACACAATAAATATCAATAAATGCAGCATACAGAACAAAAATTCTTTTGGAAGTCCTCAAAAATTTTAAGAGTACACCTGGGTCATGAGACAAAATGTTTGAGAACTATTGGATTAGAATTTCCCCAATCTCATTCTCATGCACACAATATGTACCATGCCTAGAAAACATGATCACTTGTCTTCTTTCATGAGAGAGCTGAAGTGTCACTTGTTTTTTTGTGATAAACTTTCCTACTCTCCTTCCTTCTCCTTAAATTATCACTCTCTTCTCAAGTTGCTTGTAACACTTTTGTTTAGCACTTTTTACCTTTACCTTCATCACCCACCATAACTGTTTTTATCTGTATGTATGTCACATTTCATTTGATACTATTTCACAACTTTTACTCATGGGTTGTGGTGGGTCCCTCAGAAGAGGAAATCTACCCTAAGTTCAAGGTGATCTGTATTCTAAAACTAGAGCTTTCAAAAGACCATTGGCATATTTCCCATAAATAGCTTAGCAGAAGACAACATTAACTCAAAGTGAATTTATTTATTAAGATGGCATAATGGGAACAGTAGTAACAAAAGATTCCCCTTATAAATCTGAGGCACATTCTCCCATTAGTATATACAAGATCAGTGCAAAGAGTGATCTTGCCCTTGAAAACATACATGGCCAAGTCAACTCACATTTCTAATACTCCCAAGCTTCAGTGTCTTTTTCTCCTTATGATGTTCTCAGCTCCTCCCACTCTGCTGGATGCATTGCTCAAATTAGCTCACTAGGCCTGTTCCTCTCCATGGCTCAATTGCAACCACCCAGCAGGAAGATGATAGAGGATGACAACACATGAAGGGAAACTGGAATGAGAAGCAGAGTAGGGTGTGGAGAAATTATGTGATCTGAGGTCTTAATGGAATAATACAAAGAAGTGTAGCCTGGTGAGAAATGAAGAGGTGGCTGGACTGGGCATAGGATCTTATTATTGAAAGTTACTGATTAGGTATAAGTACCAAAGAGAGTTCCATCTGCCAGTATGATGAGGTTGCTGTGGGCATAAGAAATTTTTAGTTCAGTTGTTTTCTAATTCCATCAGTAATGAACAAATAATGTTTTAAATTATTCATGAAGAAGAGGAAAATATAAGTCCTTTGAACAAAATATTTAAATATTTTCATTGTCTCTCTTATAGGCCCCTTTTGCTTATCCACCAGTCCTTAGAAATTATAAATAGGTGAAAAATAAGCTGATGAGAGACGCCCTGATCAACAACTTTCTACTACATAGTCTTCTGTCTCCTTTTTATATTTATCAAGTACCATTTTTATTTGTGTACATGTCTTATCTCCCTACTTAAAAGATAAGGAAACTGGGTAGGATAGAGGTTAAGTTCTTTCCTAGACTGGTCATACAGATCATTAAGTGACTAAAGTCAAATTTGTTCTAGGGTAGGTTCTTCCTGACTCCAAGTTTAGCATTCTAACCATTGTACCATATAGCTGTTCTATAACAAAGAAAACAAATGGCCAATGGTAATTTTTGTTTAACAGTATAACAGGATATCTGGGTAAATACAGCCCATAATCTATTTTTCCAAATAGTAGATAACTAATAATTTTTAAATTGAATAAAATTAAATTTCATGTTCATGTTCCTAGGGGTAGAAGGGAATCTTGTTTGGGAAAAAGAACAAATGTGTACACAGTTGTAATAAAATTGCTACATGTTAAAGCATGTTAAGAGTGATGAAACTACAATAATTTTTAAGAGAATTTTGTTTGTTCAATTTTTCAGTCATATAAAAAGTTTGGATAATTTTAACACAGATAAAATAAGATAGTTCATCTAGAAAAGTAACAGTCAAAATTCTTCAGGAAATATGGTAAAATCCTTCACAAAAGATTGAAACCTATGTCCACAAAATTATTGGTTTCTCTCTTTTTCTCCTAGTAATCAAGAGAGACAACACAGCTGTTTAAAATTTACTGACAACATGTTTTGTCATTACTAAACAGACATTGCTGAATGATGCCAAGTTTATATTTTGAATTTCCATCTTCCTTTCACATAGTGTAATCATTCCAGGTAATACAGACTTGTTGGAAAGGAAATTTGGAACATGCAATCCAACAATCTTTAATTGTTGTTTCTGTATTGAATTTTCTCCCTGCTCTCTATTTCTGGCAGAGTTAAGCAGTGGGTCTTTTCAGGTGTATACCTATTAACTCCATATGGAAAACCAAAGAGTCCTTGAGCTTGAGTCTTTGGATTTAAGGATAAAAGACAGATGTGTTTGTTTCAATATGGCTAATTTTCCTGGAATCAATTATGACCCCAGGAGAAAGAAGCTGCATATACTAGGACTGCTACATTTAAACACTTTTTGTATATCATCAGGGAAGGTAACAGAAGTGAAATAGATAACTTCCTAATTTTATGTAAAATCATTGGGGATTGTCCACATCTGGAAACCTATACATGATTCTGATTACATTCAGGAAGGCACAACAGAGTTAAGAAAGGACAATTAAAACAGCTTAACTTTTTATAGAGTCTTCAGTACAAATACAATGAGAAAGATTAGTTTCTTGAGTCTGAAAAATGAAAGTTGAGATGAAATATCATTAATGATATCCTTCAAAACTATCCAGGTTAATTGAAGAAGAAAAGTGAATATAATCACTATTTAAGGGACTATATAATCTACAAATCTAAATTTCTACCCCAATACAATGGGATAGATGTCACATTACAACTTTGAGCTCATGTTCCAAGGTAAAGAGAACAAGGAATTATATGTATATATGCATGTATATGTATATAGAAATAAAAATATGCATATTGATATCTATGTATCTAGCTACACAATATACATATGTACAAACATACACATATGCACATATATGTGTCTATAGACACATATGTGTCTATAGACATGTGTATTTCTTTGTGTATATATTGTAAGGAAACTAATTCCTAAATGGCATGTATGATGATTTCTAAAATATACATAATTTGGGAACAAAAAATAATATATATAGGTTTAATTAAATCATATGACCTTAAAAACAGACCAAATGTTTGATATTCATTAAAAAATTTATTTCAATATACATAACTAATCTTTCCTAGATTAGGTCCTTTGAAAAAAATGCTATAAGCACAATGACTACCACTATGTGAATACTTGTGCTGACAACTGTGTTTTCATAGCCTAAATATCTAGGTTTCCAACATGTATAGATAGCTGGGTACACTTACTATGGGACACACTGTAGTCAATTATGATTTTTTCTATAAAAATTAACAGACTAATAAACAAGTATTTATTAAGTATATGTGTTTATAGCATTTTTCTCAAAGGACCTAATCTAGGAAAGATTAGTTATATAGAGAGACAATTGAGATTGGATTTATAGGTCTTTTTCTTACCTGTATACAAATGATAATTAAACTTATGGATAGGGCAAGAGAATTAACTATTTAATAAACAGTATTTTATAAAACATTTAAAAAATGTTAGAATTTAAAAGAAAACATAATTACCTAATTACATTTTGAGAACTTTATTACTAAATTCATAGGATAATCAATTTAGAGGTAGAAGGAGACTTTGAGATCATCAGAGTCATGGGGCAAATTTTGAGTGTGTGTGTGTGTGTGTGTGTGTGTGTGTGTGTGTGTATGTGAAAGAGAGAGAAAGAGGGGGGGGGAGGGAGAGAGAGAAAGAGAGACAGAGAAAGCAATAGATCAATGAATAGTTATAAAATGCCAATTATGTGCTGTACACTGCTAGACACTTGGTATAAAATACAAAGAATGAAATAATCCTTTCTCAAAATGATCCTGTATTCTAATGAGGGAGATGGTATAAATATATACACACAAACATACACACATATACATATGTGTATGTATGTATGTATGCATATATGTATATGTAGATATAGATATATGTATACAGATAGCATAAATGTAAAGTTAAGTAAAAATACTTAAAAAGTAGTTCAATAAAAGGTAGACTGGGAGAGCAGTCGTGTTTGGTGGGATTAGGAATGCTTTATATAGAAAAAATCATTCCTGATCTTCACCTTAAGGAAAAAGGTGAATTTTTTGAAGCATAATTTTATGACATTGGATGTCATTTAAGCTTTCTGATCCTTAGTTTCTTCATCTGTCAAATAAGACAGTTGAATTAGTTTTTGAGTTCTCAAATTCTGTGAAATATTTTACATTTTTTTCTCTCGATGGTTTTGATTAGGATTCATGGTGATGTGAATACTTTTACTGTGTTAGTCTGAATATGACTTCCATCAACAATATATCTAATATTTCTTGTCATAGCCAGCATAGGAGACAGTGCCAACAGGAATGTGCAAAATTTCACAGCTGGAACATATGTGGTACATAATTTAATCCCAATCTCTACTTATATAAATTATTAACATGAGACTTGGGGTTGAATTCTTTACCTTGTTTCACCCTGTAAGGAAGTGTAGAGTAGTAAATAAAATTCAGGTTCTTTGCTTCCAAATACATATGGATTGACAGGGTGATCTCCATTTGTGAATAGAACGAGTTGTATATGAATCAGGAGTAGAGCATACTTGCTCTAACAGGTGAGAGTAATAAAAACCACTTTGCCCTAGCACATGGTTAGTCTGCAGTGGTGGAGACACATAAACAACTGTAATGGTAATAGGACTTTGAAGATCTTCCCTGACCCTTAATAGGCCTAGGTGAATTTGAGGACCTTTCCTGATCTGAAAATATATTCTTCCCCCTAATAGGGTGCATGTGGTCACATGGAGCCTGTGGCAGGAGGCCTGTTTTTTCAGGAAGGCACAACTTTTGTTACTTTGTAATTAAGTGGGTCACAAGGTTTGTGATGTTCTCTGACTGTGGATAAGGCTATATATACCTCTGAGGAAAGGTTTTCCTTTGGGGCTCACTTTGAGAAGAGTTGTGTTATTTGGCCAGATGAGACTCTGGGCAGCCATTGAGCTCCCCAGCTTTGAAAACCCCTATGTTGGTGCTTCTCTCTCTGGGGACTTACTGTATGTATGTAATGGTCAGACAACTAGAAGCCCTGTCTGTTTGTCTGCTGATTTGTTTATTTTCTCTGTCTGTGGTTTTTTGTTTGTTTGTTTGTTTGCTTGTAACTAATTTGTATTCTCTGAAGGTCAGGGTGCTGACTTTTGCCCTTGAACTAGGGAAATTATATATATTTTATTAAACTAAGATCATTAAACCTTTTTGAGTTGCTTTCCTTTAGAAAAGCAGATCAAAGAATCTGTGCTAGCAGCCATCCTGGAGATGCTAGGGCACTTGCTGCTACAACAATTTGCCAGTACAAGTCAAGAAGTTTGGTAGGATTTCTACTAACTAAAGTAATGAATCTTGCTCGCTAGTGCTGTCTGAGCCAATGCTTCTGACTTTAAGCATTGGCCAGGAATTTTCTTCCCTCAGGGCAACAAGTACTCTTGAAGGCTTGCTAGGACCTTAGAGATCTGGCATTAATATTCAGACACCTCCATACTCCCTAGAGTTCCTTGCTGAGGGTCGGAGTGGTAGGGAAGGGAGAAAGGCTTTTGGTAGACACAGTAACAGGGCCCATGGGAGAGGGTGAGCATTCATTTGTGAGCTGGGCCAGAGGCATCAAACAGGAGGCCAGCAGGCAATCTGCAGATCACAACACTCCTCAAGGGCACCTGAATCATATCCCAATATAAAAAATAAATAAAAATGAAATCAAATATAGATAATATTACAGTTTAAAACCAAGTCAGTGTGTGACCTGTAGGGATATTTATGTTTGCTTTAGTGACTACCATTTCTAATTGATTATCTATTTGATAACATCTTTAAATCAGTACAAATGATCTTGTCTTCATAAGCACCTGGGTAAGCAAAGGTTAATGCTGACACTGTGTTTCAGGAGAGAAGGGTTTGATCCATGAGATTATTGTTTTGTAAATTCCAAACTTGTTGGGCTTTTGACGAGGTACTGATGAAATCTTGAAAATTGAAGCCAGATGGCACAATGGTTAGAGCCCTGGGCTTTAAATCAGAGAAATCTGTGTTCAAATCCTGTCTCAAGGCTTTACTAGGTGTGTAGCGATGGGCATGTAACTTTATTATTCTGAGCCTTACTTGCCTTATGTGTAAAATGAAGGGTTTGGATTAAATGACTTCTGATGAGGAAGGAGTCAAATAGGATTTTTAACTCCACATAATTATGCCTCTCTTAATGTAACCCAAGATTATTTTAGCTTTTTTTTTTAATTTTCACATTGTAATTATGAATTCCACTGAAACACGGTCCACTAAAACCCTATGATGAGAGTAATTTTTTAATTCTGCCCAAACCTTAAAGCAAATTATGTTTCTGTTTTTTTTTTAACAAGGTATGAGACATTTCACGAGTCTCAGTTAGCTTAGGGGTGCTAAGAGTTGTGACATCTGACTACATGTCTTCATCTCCTGAGTAAAACATATCCATAAGGAGCCAGAAGGGCTTTCAGATGCTTGACTGGTAGATCATGGTGTGAACTTCACCCAGCAGAGTCAACTCAAGAGATCCTTATGGCCTCTCCCTATTGACATATATTTTCTTGTTATGACTGAGTAAATCTCCTTTTGTTAAATGTTGATTGACCTACAAGTGCCTAATTGTGTTCTAGCATCAAACCTAAACTGCAAGAGGACTGTCCTGAATTTGGCCTAACCTAGAATAAAGTCTCATATTTTTGAGATTTGCTTTGTTTTGTTTTGTTTTTGTAATTAACTTTTGTTTATTTTAAGTTTATATCATTCGTTTCCACAAGATTTTGAGCTACAAATTTTCTCCCCATCTTTTCCCTACCCACCACCCCAAAACAGCGATCCTACTATATACCCTCTCCCCCAATCTGCCCTCTCCTATATCCTTCCCCATCACCCCACTGACTTTCTGGTAAGGCATGAGATGGGTCTCCCTACCCCAGTGCCTGTATATCTTAATTCCCAGTTTCATGTAAAAAATAATGATAATAATAATAAATATATATGTATATATGTATATGTATATATATACACACATATATACATATACATACATATGTACATACATATATATACATACATACATATATCTATATCTATATCTATATCTATCTATATCTATCTATCTATCTATCTATCTAT
>JAQQSU010003838.1:0-14251 GCA_028627135.1 Pseudochirops cupreus | reverse complement strand
TCCTGTATTTTTGGAGTGGATATCTGCTTCCGGGGTGAGTTTCTCAGGCTGGGAGGTAGGAGTTTGGTTGTTGACTTAGTGAGCTATGGCCTCTGAGTATGTGGACTGAGGCCAGGGCCAGGACTCTCAGTGTTTCCCCTGAGTTACCTGAGGCCAGGGGTAGTCTGTTTCAGGTTTTTACCTCTTTCTCTGGGCTGCTTCTCAGGCAGGCTCACTGTAGTAGAAGGGTGGGGCTGTGGTTTGCTGATTGGCCAGGTGGTTCTAAAGCACACCTGGGCTTTTGTTTTTAGCACTTGCTGGCTCCACCCACCTGGGTTTAGGCTCCATACAGTACAATCTCCCTTCCCCCTTCCTCAGTGATTTCCAAGCCTGGGGCTGTTTACAATAATGCAAGAATGTACTCTAGGTGGGGCTTTTAGCTCTTGATTTTTTGTGTGTCAGGGAGGGGGAAGAGAGCCCCTGGATTTCATTCCTCCATCCCAACCTCTGAACGTCTGGGCATGTAGCTTCAAGAAACCCGGCCGCGGGTTGCCAGCCCCAGGAAAAACCGCTGACCCCGCTATGAGCCCTGCGTTCCCTCCTACCCAGTTCCGTAGGTCCTCACCTTGGCTGTGAGAGGGCTGCAGAAGCTTCCAGCTGGGTGAGTCTGCTGGGTGGGGATTCCCAGTCTCCCGCACTCTGCTCTCAGGTCCGACCTGGTGCCACTCCTGTGTGCTCTGTTCTCCCTGCCCCCGACCTGATTAGGCACTTCTCTGGGCTGGGAATCTGTCACTCTCTGTCTCCCAATGGGTTCTGTCACTCTTAAATCCGCTCAAATTTACTTTTTAGTTCCCAAGGACAAAATTCTTGGGGAGCTTGGAGAAGTCACTGCTTACTCTCCACCATCTTAGCTCTGACCCCCGAAAAAAATGATTTTTAAAATTATTTGATTTTAAAACTTTGATTTCAAGTTTCTTTTCCTTCTTCCCTTCTCACCCAACCCCCACTGAGAAGAAAAGCAATTCAATATAAGTCGTATATGTGTAGTTACACAAGAGGTTTCCAAAGTAGTTATATTGTAAAAGACTAACTATATTTCTATCCATCCTATCATGTCTCCTACTTATTCTATTTTCTACTTTGACCCTATTCCTTTTCAAAAAAGAGTGTTTCTAACTACACTCTCCCTCAATTTACCCTCCCATCTATCATTCCTACTCTTATCCCTGCCACCCCCCCCTCCAATTTCCTATAGGGTAAGATATTCAATTGAGTGTGTATGTTATTCTCTCCTTAAGCCAAATCCAATGAAAGGAAAGTTCGTCATTCCATATTACCTTCCCACTCTTCCCCTCCATTGTAACAAATTTCTTTCGCCTCTTTTATATGACATAGTTTACCCTATTCTATCCCTCCTTTTTTCCTTCTCCCAAATGCTCCTCCCTAAGCTCTTAATTTTATTTTTTATTTATCCCTTCTCATTAAACTTATCCTATTATCTCTGTCTATGTATATATGTACAAACATATACACACACTGACATATGTATTTACACACACATACACCCTCATATACATGCATATATATTCATGTATACATATATGTGTATGTGTATGTATAAACACACATATACACATATATATTCCCTTCAACTATCTTTATACTGAGAAAAAGTCTCAGGAGTTACAATTGTTGGTTTTCCATGTAGGAATATGAATAGATCAGCTTTAATAAGGTCCTTATGATTTCATGCTTCTCTTGTTTCTTCTACCTGAAAGTCACATTTTCTGTTCACCTCTGTTTTTTCTTTCATTAAGAATGCTTGAAAGTCATGTATTTCATTGAATGACCATATTTTCCCCTGAAGCATTATATTCAGTTTTGCTGGGTAGGTGATTTTTTATTTTAATTCTAGCTCCTTTGACCTCTGGAAGATCATATTCCAAGTCCTTCAATCCCTTAATGTAGAAGCTGCTAGATCTGGGCTTATTCTTAATTGTGTTTCCACAGTACTCAAATTGTTTCTCCCTCCTCCTTGAAGTATTTTTTCCTTGACCTGGGGACTCTGGAATTTGACTACAATATTCCTAGTTTTCTTTTTGAGCTCTTTTTCAAGAGGTAATTGGTGAATTCTTTCAACTTTTATTTTGCCCTATGGTTCTAGAATATTAGGGGCACTTTCCTCAATAATTTCTTGAAGCATGAAAAAATGGACATTTGATAAACTCTCAGACTTTCAATACATTGTTTAAAAAAATCCTGAACTTAAAAGATTTGACATACAAGAACCAAGAGAAATATAAAGCACATAACAAAGATTGATTATAAGGGATCCATAAGAACACACTGTTTATGTTTATATATGTAAAATGTATTTCTGAGATTCTTATTATAATTGAGTAGCTCATAAGAAAGTTTGGGGTAAACCTGTGTAGGATATGAATTTTAAAAATAGGTAGAATAGGAAATTAAGAGACATGCACAAGCATAAAAACAAAGATCAGGAGTAGAATATGTTTGGGAAAGTATATGTCTATATAGGTATGTATAGTTGTATATGTGTATGTATATATCTATAGCTATAGAGAAACATTTAAACTTTATTGCAGCCATCTGGAGGGGAGTGGGGGAAGGGAAAAAAAAGCAAAGTAGTAAAGTGCACATCAGAGAACAAAAGAAAACTTACAAGGAAGCAAAGAAAAGATGGACAGTTCTCTACACAATGTGTATTATGTATCATAAAATCTTTCTTGAAATGACAATTTGTTGTTACATATTTTGAATCCTCTCTTATGTTCTGCTGTACACACAACATGCTTTTTTATTTTTCTTTCTTTGGATTTAAGTTTCAGTGTCTAACTTTATGATATGTTTTTGCTTCTTTTCTCTGTTCTGTATTTGTGTTTTGGCCCTTGAGTCTAAAATGAAATTTAAAAAAAAGTAAGGCTCTGCTTCAAGGATGGAGGGCACATTGTCCCAGGCTTCAGGGGTTTTCTGCAGCTATTTTCAGAGATACTTCAAGGAAACTGTTACATTTTGAGCTATTCCAAGGTGATTTGATTTAAGAAATGTTTACTCCTCACCTGGCCTTTTCTCTGGTCTTTGAGAAACCACAAGTACTCTTTTCTGCCCTTGAATTTTGAAGAGGGTCTCTCCCTCAAAGTCTGTTGTGCTAATTCTGACCCTGGCATCACCATGCAGGACTACAACTCATATACAAGTGTTTACAAAGCAACAGAGTCCTGACTCAGTGCTATCAAAAAGTCTACTATAATCTCTTTCAAACCATTTGTTTAACCCACCCTGTAAAGGCAAGCACTTGCAGCTTTCCAGAGGACTGTTGCTGTGAACAATTTTTAAGATTCTGATTACACAGCATAGTGAACTCTCTATTCAATAACAAATCAGAAAAATCAAAATACAGCATTCACAATGTCTTATCACTAAAATGGTCAAAAAGAAACAAAACACATTACAAAGTTGTCACAATAGCTTTCAACAAAGTACAATAATTTAGTCATCAAAAAGTCCTTAATTCAATCGCGAGGTATAAAAGTCAAAGTTCTCCACCCCTAGATAACAGTAAATTATAATCTCCTCCATCAGTATTCAATATCCAAGTATAGTCTTCTTTCAGCTTGACTCTAGCCTGGCTCTCAGCTTCCATGGTACCTCTTCCATGGTGCCAGTTTCAACTGTCACCTGGGTTCAAAGGCAGGCAGCTCCCAGTTCCTTGTCCAGATCCTTGTCCAGTTCTTCATGCAGTTCCTGTTCCATATTGAAGTTCACAGTGTTCAGTCCACTTTAAATCTTTCAGAGTTCCTGTTTCTGGGAAGACAAAGCTTGACAGAGCCGTAATAATATTCGTACACATTGCCAGCATTATCATCAATTCACTATCTGCCTGTGAAGTCAACTCAGACCCAGCAGCAAGGTCTGAGAACTCAACACAAATCATCAACATAGAAATCAACACAGACCCACAAGCAAGGTCCAAGAGGTCAGTACAAATCATCACTAAAGTCCCAGGACCTCCAAAACTCTCCTCCGGGACTTCTGTAAACATACAACCAGAAAATTCTCTTTCAGGGCTTCCAGTAAGGTCTGAGGACTTGTGTCCAAAGTATCATAAACAAACATCAACACAGACAGATCAAACAGAGTGCCAAGATACCAGAAGTTTTCTCCTTCTTGACTCTGCCACCACAAGAGTCCTCTTTTCAGTTCTTGCTGCCTCTAGCCCTGGGCCTCTCCTTATATAGTCATCAGCTCCTCCTCAGGAGTTCACAAGTTCCAGGGTTCACAAGTTGTGGGCTCCACAGTTCTGTTTGATACAAGGCTCAAAAGAAGCTTGAACTGAAACAAGGTATTAATTCAATAGCTGAAACAAGGTGTAAACTACTCCAGAGCCTGCCATTACAGACCCCTTTACCATCTGTGTGCTGGAAGCTTTGGAAGTAGCCATTGCCACTTCTGCTGATTCAGTCACTCCCAAGGTCTGCTCCTGGGTTCCTGGAACTGAGGTTATGCCAGCTATGACCTGCATTGGCCTGTACTCTACCCTGGCCCAGGTGTGACAGAACCTTCCTTCTCACGTTCCATGTTGCCTTTGGCCTCTGTGGACTGAGAGGTACAGAAACTGACACTACTGCCACTGATTCAGTTACCGCAAGGCCTGCTCTGGTTTTGCTGGGGCCTGGTCTGTGCTTGTTCAACCTCCACTGGACTGAGCTTCTCTCTCATCCTTGGTGTAATAGACTTTTCATGATGATTTTCTAAATTGCCTTGGGATGGAAATTTGTTTTACTCCATCTTTTTTGTGGGTTTAGCTTCTCTAGAATTTGTTTAGAGTAATTTTTCTTGGTTGTGGCATAAACTAGCAAGTATATACAATTTCTATGAAGTACGGTCAGCCGAGCAGAGGACTGGACACTTATTTATAAGATAAATTATAACAATTGGAAAAGTCAACATGATAATTCTAAGTCCAAACTGGTAAGCTGGTCAATCCTGTTTACTTAAAGTATGTAAGCTGATTCCCTATTGCCATTTCCCCTGAAAACAGAATTTTTCATAGACCAGTATTATCAATTACGACGTGGACTATGAGTAATATAGGCAAAATAAGAGATTTTAGCTAAATTTCCTCAATTTTCTATGCTACATTGTATGTGTTGACCCAGTAGTAGTTGTATGCATTATTGAATCCCTTATTCTTACTCTTTTTCCCTCATTTGATGCAGATAGCAATCTCCTTGCCCTGCTTCAGCAATCAAAGGAGAAAGTAGAATAAAGGATATATTGCCTTTTTGTTTCGTTAAAAAGGAGAAAGAAAAAGCTGTCTCTCTGCCTGTAAACAAATTGACATTTAGCTTTATGAAGAAATGCCAATAACAGTGTGCTATTAAAATATAGTTGGAGAGGTCCCCAAAACACATGTCTTTTCAAGCTACCATATTCTCTTACCATGATTTTTATAATAAACTGTTTTGTAGAAATGAGTTCTATTAGATGAAGCAAGATAATATAAAACTTGAAAACAGTGTGAACAAATGAAAAGTTCTCCTCCTTGGTTTGTTGGAAATTTAAGAGACAAGGCTTAAAAGAATTCTCAATGCATTCTGTTGCTAAAATGGCCATCAATAGGTATATAGCATTCTACTCAAAGTATTTCAAATGGAAGTATGATTGAAAAATCCTGTCCATAAAAATTGCATGGTTTGGAATCACTTCTCTGCAGTTAAAATAAAAACATTGCTTTAAGTGATGTAAAGGCCTAAATTTGATATGGAGAAATTAAAAATTTAAAAAAAAATACTTTTTCATATTTACAAAACAATGATAATAATTAAAGTTCACTCTGGAATAAAATGTTCAGTGTCTATCTGTATTAATAAATTTTACATACTCAATAAGAAATCTCTAAAAATGGTACATGTTCTGAAAGCATGGACAAGAACCACATGTAAATGCTATAGGGAATTGTGGTAATTAGAATAAATACTGACTGTTGCTTTATGATGTATAATATGACTTATTTACTTTTTATTTCATGCCAGAGGGTTTGACAATACTTGACCATGATATATTCAGTTAGAAGAATATAATACACTTGTATGTTTTATTACTGGGCTAAAATCTCAATGGATTTCCTAGGATTTAGAAAATGTTATGGCTAGCCAAGTAAAATCTCATTCATGGATAAGCAGCATCTTCAATGAATCCAGAATGACTATATTTAATAGGTCTTCTGGTGTGGTTCATACTGAAGTGTTAATTAGGATATTGTAAAATTGAACTATAAACATGAGATGGTTTACTACTCACATTATTTTCTCTTTTTATTTGAAAAAAAATGAAACTCATGAATTAACTTCTTAACCAGATGACAAGGAGATGTTATTTGATTTCCTACTGAGTAAAAGTGAATGTGCGAGACATTAAAAACTTTCAACAAAGATTTGACCCATCATCAGCTTTCAATCTAGTGGACAAATGAAAATTAAAAAAAATGAAAAGCTAATTATTATTTAACTATATGATTAAAGAAATCAGCAACAAGATGACTAAATGCTAGGATTTATCCATTTTTACAAGAAGTCCAAAATTATTTTGAAAATTTTTTTTAACTTTTGTTTACTTTTTATTTTTTTGTTTACATCATTGATTTCCACAAGATTTTGAGGTTCAAATTTTCTCCCCATTTCTCACCCATCCACCACCTCAAAATAGCGATCCCATTGTATACCCCCTCCCCCAATCTGCTTTCTCCCATATCCTCCCCCATCACCCCTCAGACTTTCTGGTAGGGTAAGATGGATCTTCCTATTCCAGTACCTGAATATCTTGTTTCCCAGGTGCATATAATTAATAATATTAATATTAATAATAATATAGATATAGAAATAGATGTTTTTCTCATTTGATTTTACAATTTTAAATTCTAGATTATTTCCATGCCTCCTTTGTCACCCACCAACCCCCACTGGAAAGTCAGGTAATTCAGTAAAGGCTGTACATGTGCAGTTACACAGAACATCTCCACAATGAACATATTGTGTAACGCTGACTATATTTCCCTCCTTCCTATCCCACTCCCCTGCCTTGTTCTATTCTCTACTTTGTCTCTGTCCCTTTACTGAAGTGTGTGCTTCTAACATCCCTATCCTCCACAATCCCCAGCCCTCCATCCTCCCCCCTCTCATTCCCATCACCCCTACTCTCCTGTAGGGCAAGATACCTACTTTAGAATGTATGTCATTCCCTCCCTAAGCCAAATTCAATGAGAGTAAGGGTGACTCATTCCCTTTTGCCTTTCTGTGCTTCCCCTGCATTGTAACAGTTATCCCTTACCTTTTCTATATGAGATGATTAATCCCATTCTGTCTCTCCCTGGTTCCTCTCATTCTATTCCTTTCCTACCTCTTAAGTACACCTTTTAAAATATCATTCCTTCCTGTTCAATTGATCCTGTGCCCTCTGTCTACATACACATAGCTACCCACACTAACATATGTATTCATATACATATATACCCTCTTATATAGACATATGTGTATATATACATGTATACATACATACATACATACATATATATATATATATATATATATATGCATTTATATTCTCTTCCCCTATCCTCATATTGAGAAATGTTTCACAAATTACAATTCTCATTTTTCCATGTTGGCACGTAAATAGTTCAAATTTGATAAGTTCCTTATGATTTCTTTTCTATGTTTACCTTCTCATGCTTCTTGTGTTTGAATGTCAATTTTTTTTTTCAGTTCTAGTTTTTTCCTCAAGAATGCTTGGAAGTCCTCCACCTTATTGAATGACCATATTTTCCCCTGAAAGATCATACTCAGTTTTGCTGGGTAAGTGATTCTTGTTTTAATACTAATTCCCTTGATCTCCAGAATATTATATTCCAGGCCCTTCAATCCCTTAATATAGAAGCTGTTAGATCCTGGGTTATCCTGATTGTGTTTCTACAGTATTCAAATTGTGTCTTCTTGGCAGCTTGTAATATTTGCTCTTTGATCTGGTAATTCTGTAACCTGGATATAATATTCATAGAAGTTCTCTTTTGGGTATCTTTTTCAAGAGGTGATTGATGAATTCTTGCAAGTTCTATTTTGCCCTCTGGTTCTAAAATATCTGGGCAATTTGCCTTGAGAATTTATTGAAGCATGATTTCTAGGTTCTTTTTTTGGTGATGGCTTTCAGGTAGTCCAATTGTCTCTCCTGGATTTACTTTCCAGGTCAGTGGTTTTTTTCAATGAGATATTTCACATTGCCTTCTATTTTTTCATTTGTTTGGACATGTTTAATAGTATCTTGATTTCTCATAAAGTCATTTGCTTCCATGTTCTCCACTCTAATTCTGAAGGAATTATTGTCTTCAGTGAGCTTTTGAGATTCTTTTTCCATTTTCCAAGTTTGACTTTTTAAGGCATTCTTCTCCTCATTGACTTTTTGGGCCTGCTTTGCCATTTGATTAGTCTATTTTTTAAGGTGTTATTTTCTTCATTCAGGTTGTTGACTCTCTTATCATGATTTTCTTGCATCATTCTCATTTCTCTTCCTAATTTTTCCTCCACTTCTCTTACTTGGTTTTTAAAATTCTTTTTAGCTTCTCTTTGGCCTCTATCTACTTTGTATTTTTCTTGGAAGCTTTTGGTGTGGGAGTTCTGACTATGTTGTCTTCCTCCCATCCCATGCTTTGGTCTTTTTTGTCCCCGAAAAAGCAATCTAAAGTTGGATTTCTGGGCTTGCTTTGCTTCCTTTGCCTGCTGATGTTGCCAGTCAATTACTTGGCTTTTGGGCTCAGTAGTAAAACTCCGCTTTCAGAAGGGAGAGCTCTGTCCCAAATCTCTGTGGTTTTCCCCACTGCCAGAGTTATTAGGAGGCCACTGGTTTTTGCATCCCCCATCAGCTTTGGCTCGCTGAAAACGTACCTCAGAACACCATCTGTTACCCTGTTCCAATTGAGGCAGCTCAAGATGAGAGTACTTAGCCTCTGAATGATCACTTGGCCCCCCTGCAGTCTTCAGCCTGCGAACTTTTGAAGCAGCCATGTGGAGGTGGCTGCAGGGCCACTGCTTCAGACTGCTTCTAGCTCTGGAGGCAGTTTGGCCTGACCATCTCCCCCAAATTTAGTCAAGTTCCTCTGACTTTTTGTCTTTGGCTTTTGTGGGTTGGTGATTCTAGAAATTGCCACAGCTGCTGCTGATCTGCTTTCCTGAACGCTACAGCTGTGGCTTCTCCTGGACTCCCTGGGGCTGAAACCACATGGGGTTGGGCTTTGCTTCCAGCACTCTGCTATGACTGCCTGCTGGGCTGCCTTCAGTGGGAGCTTTGTTATTCCATCCTTTTTGCGGAGGCTGGAGCTCTAGAATTTGTTTAGAGTCATATTTTATAAGTATTTGAGAGGGTATTGGGGAGAGCTCATGGAGTTCTCCTGTTTCTAAGCTGCCATCTTGACTCCCTCTAAAGTATTCCTTCTTAAAAAGGTTTAATATTGTAAAAATCTCTCCATTTTATTATTCTGGTTCTGTAGTCTATCCTTGGCTTTTAGTTCTAGGTTTCTTCTTATTCTCCAGTTTGCTTCTATTATGAATGAATCTATGCCTTCAGAATTAAAGAGCAAATCATAAGGTACACAAAAATGCCCTTTAGAGCCGATAAACCCTCTATTATACTTAAAGTGCACAAAACCCCATGTCTAACATTACAATAGAATGTTTTACAAGATCTCTTGTTCATCTGTATGAATGATTATTTGTCCCTACCCCCAGCTCTGGGCAAAGTGAAATAGATGAAAGAGGCAATTCTGAGGCTCATGGGCAGTGTCATTTATAAAGAAAAGGTCAAAAAGCCAAGAAAGTGGCTCATGTGATGTGTCATATTTCAAAACATGAGTTTATGTAGCATTTACAGTGCTGTGAGTAGTGAAGTTGGAGGTCTGGTCTCTTCTCCTTCAAATAAACCTGACTTTTTTTATATATTTTGTTTTGATTTTATTTGCCAGAACATATAGTTTCTTTCTACTATCTTCAAAAATTGATTCAAAAACTTGAACTTCTATGGCCATTGCTTTCTAATAAATCCATCTGAATTATCTCAGTTTTTGCTGATAATAGTATCATTTATGTGGGAAGGTTAGAGTTTCTACTCTTTTACAATTGAGGAAACTAAAGCACAGTCAAAGGAAAAAATATGTCTTCTGACTATAATCCAGTGTTCTTTTTTTCTGATTTCCCCCCCCCCCCCACAACAACTCACTATTTCTGTGAGATTAGCTAATCAAGTTTTCTAAATCAAGGAATACAAGAGGAACATTTAAGTTAAGTATTGTCAGTGTAAACCCCCGGTCATTTTGAAGATTGGAATTCATAATTGATTTTGAGACTAATTCCAAAGCCACAAGAACCTATAACCTGTCACTGAAGAAACTGAAAACATAGTAATCCTTTTCTTACACTTACATAGTCTGATCCAACACATGTATTTCCCTCGAGTCCTCCAGAGATTGAGAGTCAGTAAGTGTATGTAATATATCTTAGCATCTATCTCAAGTGTTTGATGGCATCACTTTGATGCTATGGCCAGCTCTTCAGGAACATCCGTCCTCTCCAAAAAGCTTTTTAGGCCACAACAAGCAGTGGATATGAATCTTTTCTGCCTACTGGGGCCAGACCTTTGGTAAAGAGAGAAGAGCAGGATAAGAAAAAACAGCAGAATAATGACAAGAACAAAAAGGGACTAAATAGAGAGACCAATTTCTTACAAGCTACCAAAGGTCCCCAGTGAGTCAGAGAGGCCACTGCCACTGTGTAAATAGCAAGTGGGAAGCTCTAAATGGGATCAGAGGGTTGTTTGGGGTGACTAGCAGGATGCTGAAACATATTTCATGATATCATGGCTTGTTATTCTTCACAGATGCTGGCAGTAAAAATAGGAAACTTAAGTTAATTCTGCTCTCTACCGGTGGAATTTGGAGATATTAGTTAGATTACAGACTCTAAATTTCACTAGAAATATCACTGAGATTACTGTATTGGCAATATTGAAAGAATCAAAACAGCGTCCATTTTATGGCATTTCTTCTGTTCTCCATTATTTTTTTCAAAGATCATTGACAGTGCTTATGAAATCACAGCTCTAATTTTGTCCAGGACCCTGGCACATCAGTTATCTGCTCCTTATGAATTAGATTGTGTTCATTGAATTCTGGGGAAAGAGCACTGAATTTACAATTCAGTTACATCCAAGCACCAACTCAGCCACTTCCTTGTGTTGTGACTAGAGCAAGTTATTTTCTATTTTTGGGTCTTAGATTCCCTAGTTATAAAATATATCTTGGCTAGATTTTTGTTACCCAAAGTTTCTTTTTAGGTTTTAAAATTTTGTGATTTATTACTAATTATCCTCTTACTATGGCTTTACTGAACTTGGTATTAATCCCCAATTAGTTATATTTTTGTAATTTTGAAGCTGATTGAATTTCTTCCATTTCTTTAATATATGCCTTAAGGGATTAAAATTGGTTATTTAAAAGATATCTTTTAATGTACAATTGTTGAGGAAAGGGTGGGGTTCCTTCGTGGTCGCCAAAAATGTTGAGAGTTAGAAAGGGTGGATTTCTATGGAAATCCTTTGAGGGTTCTTACCAGTCTGAAAGAATTACCAGGCATGAGCAGTCTTGGCAGTTTTAAGAGACTTTATTACGCTTGTCAAGGGGACAGGAGAAAACTAAGGTGAATCATCCTGCGAAGTGTGGGGATTGGGGTACTGATTATATAGTAACAAAAGTCATACAGAGGTGGAGTTTGGGAGGAGCACCCAGCCTGTCTGCCCTGAAAGGTCCCCCTTTGATAAGGTGAAGTTCTTTTGTTAGGAGTTTTCTTACAGTTGGCCATTAGAATAAAAGGACTAAACCTTTCTCTAAGGAATCCTTTTAAGAATTCTTAGGTGTGGCCTGTTATAGTTAACGATCTTCAGGGAAGATACTTACAGGCTGGGGGGCCCCCCTGGGGGAAGGGACAGAGTTAATGACTTACAGCTGGGGGGAAAGGTGACTTTCCACAGGCTGATATCACATACCCAGGTGCCCGAACACAGACAAAGTCACCCCAAAACATTACAAGACCTCAGCAATACATTACAAGACCTTCACAATAACAGAAGACATAATGCTAGTCTCTCCTATTATAATAGCCATTTTTAATAAAATTGGTTACTTAAAAAATGTATTAATGTAACGATAACAAAAGACATAATAATAATAATACTGCCTTCTGCTGTAATAGTTTTTTGTTTGTATAAGATTTGTCAGAAATCTTGCATGATTATGTCTACATCAAGATATGAAATGAGGAGTAGATGGCAGAGAAGGTCAGAAAATTCCAAGCTCTCAAGATCTTCCCCCACAAGAGTTAAAATAGCAACAAAGGGTGAACAAAGTGTGGGTGGAGATAAATATGAAGAGGGGCATAGACAAGGTCCTCCTACAACAATCTGAGAGGATCTGAAGAGAAATCCCAGGATGAGGTTCAGTCCCTGCAAAGAGTAAACATCTCTAGGCTAGATTCCATTTTAACAGCAAACAGCAAGCCTCTTAAAAAACAAGCAGCAAGCCCCAGGGTTAGTTGGTTTAAGAGACTTCCTTGGCCCCAGCCACTGGAAGTTTTACCCCTGGAATAGTGAAGGGACTTGGATGTTTGAGAACAGGAAGCTCAAGGTAATCTCTGCCAACAGGGAATGCCAGACCCAGCTGTGCTGCAAAGAGCAGTGGGAGGGGGGGGGGGGGGCAAAGGAACCAACACATTCTCAGTCAGTGCAGAAGCAGTGGGGCAGAAAGTCCCTGACTGTGGGCACTTGCAGGAGGTTGGAGATTTGGCTTTAGTTTCAGGCTAGAGGAGAGAACAAAAGATCTGGGAAAAAAAGGTACCATTTCCCATACCCCAGGGATAGAGACAATTACAAATAAGCTATTACCACAAATAAAAATGTGCAAAGAAAAAAAGAATACAACAGTAGAAAACTATTATGGGAAAAGGGATGACTGGGGTTTATCTTCAGAGGAGGATATTGAAGTAAAGAAACCCCTAAAGAGCAATGTCAAATGGTCACCTGCCCAAAAAGAATTCAAAAAAGATCTTTAAAAAAAGATTTTAAAAATCAAATGACAAAGATGGAGGAAAAACTAAAAAGGAAAATATGATTAATTCAAGAAACACTACTCTTTGGGTGTTTCTTTACTTCAATATCCTCCTCTGAAGATGAACCCTGGTCATGCCTTTTCCCATAATAGTTTTCTATGGTTGGATTCTTTCTCTTTTGCCTGTGCATTTTTTGCGGTAATAGCTTATTTGTAATTGCCTCTAGCCCTGGGGTATGGGAAATGGCACCTCTTTCCCTAGATCTTTAATTCTCCCCTCTATCCTGAAAACAAAGCCAAATCTCCAACCTCCTGTAAGTGCCCACAGCCAGGACCTTTCTGCCTCACTCTTTCTTTACTCATTGGACATGTGGTGGTTCCTTCTTGCCCCCTCTCCCACTGCTCTTTGCAGCACAGCTGGGTCTGCCATTCCTTGTCAGCAGAGGTTGCCTTAAACTTCCTGGACTCTGATGTCCAAATCCCCTCACTATCCTCTGGGAAAAAGTTAGTTTTTGAGGCCTAGGCGGTCTCTCAAACCAATTAACCCCAAAGCATTCTGACTATTGTTTAAGAAGCTTGCTGGTTATTTTTATTTTTTTTAAGTGATTTTCTTTTAATTTTAGTTTACATCATTCAGTTCCATGAAATTTTGAGTTACAAATTTTGAGTTACAAATTTTGAGTTACAAATTTTCTCCCCATCTTTCCCCTACCCATTGCCCCAAAACAGCCATCCCAGTGTATCCCCCCACCCCCAATCTATTCTCTCCCTCACCCCTCTGACTTTTTGGTAGGGCAGGATGGATCTCCCGACCAAAGTGCCTGTGTATGTCAAGTTCCAGTTGGACGTAGTTAATAATAATAATAATAATAATAATAATAATAATTGTGTGTGTGTGTGTGTGTGTGTGTGTATATGTATATATTTTTAAAATTTGATTACAGAAATTTAGATTCTAGATTCTTTCTCTTTCTCCCTCGTCATCCACCCTCACTGGGAGGAGAAGCAATCAAATACAGGCTGAACATGTGTAATTAGGCAGAACCTCTCCACAGTGAGCATAATGTGAGAGTTTGATTACATGTCCCTTCTTCCAATCCTGCCCCG
>JAQQSU010003837.1:0-14251 GCA_028627135.1 Pseudochirops cupreus | reverse complement strand
AAATTTCTATCTTTTATGATTTCATTTCCTCCATTTCTAGAACATTTCCATGGCATATGGTGAAAACTAGATAGAATATATGAAACTGGGACTATCCTTTCTGGGGTGAACTTGAACCCAGGTCACTCTAGCTCTGAAGTCAGCTGTACTAGTAGCCTTTCAAATAATTATAAGATTTAAAGTAATATAGTTAAGCTCCAAGTCCAATAAAATAGCAAAAAGGGGGAAGGGAGACTCATACAGGATTGGGAGCTGAAAAGAACCATGAAGGCCATTCAGTGCAATCCTCCCCCCAACTTTATATATAAGGAAACAGAATCTGAGGGAGGTTAAGTGTCTTACGCAAGGCCACATAGTTAGCAAGTGTAATGGGAATGGGAATTTGAAGATCTTCCCTGCCCCTTAACAGACCTAGGGGAGAATTTGAAGACCTTCCCTGCTTTGAAAGTAAACTCTGCCCCCTAATAGGCTGAATGTAATCACATGGAGCCTGTAATGGAGGGAATTTGTTAAAGGGTGGAGCAGAGCCCACAGGAAGCTTCCCTGCTTTGAAGATAAACTCTGCCCCCTAAAAGGCAAAATATAGTCACATGGAGCCTGTGGTGGGAGGAGTTTGCTGAAGGGAAGCAAAGCCCACAGGAAGCTGGGAGTCAAAACCAGAGAGATGGTGGGAGAGAGAGGAAGTTCAGGCAAGGAGTCAGAGAGGCATGAGTAGATATTGATCTAATATTGGTTTGTGGGAAGGTTAAAGGATGCTGTGGCTCTCAGTGTTATTATGGCTTCTTAATATCTTTGGTACTATGATGGAATCTGCTTTTGGGATTTGGTTTTCTGGTGTCTAAATAAACGCTTAGGTTCTGTCCTCTATATGGAGTTTGTTATAGTTTGTGACTGAACGTCTGTGATATTTATAGTCACGGTCTTTCTCATGATCGTGGGCACTGTAAATATTACACTGGCACCACACCAAGTAACTGAGGCAGAAGTGAAATTTCTATCTTCCTAACTCCGAGCCCAGTACTCTATCCACTGTGCCTGCTCCCTAGACATACAATGATTATGCCAGGGTCTTGATGTACTACAGAATTTATCTATAACATAAAATATGTGCCTATTGCATCATTAATGTAAGGTACCTATAACATTAACATTTAATAATAATATTGTTTGTCTTCCCAGACATTTAGAAAAGCTTTTTTTAACGATATTTTGGAGGGCAGCAAACATCTCTCAATACAGCTGTCCAGAGTCTGAACTGACCGCTTACATATTTCTTGAAGGATTTCCCTGCAGTGACCACAGGCATTTAAAGTCATTCCACTGACCTTAGAGCTCAAAGTTGACATCATCTTTTAAAAACTGCTACTTAGCTATATAAATACTTTAAGGCCTACAAACTTTAATTGTGATGTTTGGAGAGGAAAAATTTCTTCAGCCAGGACTTCTTTTTCACTTTTGTATTCTTATCATCCTCCCTCCCTATAGCCCCCAACCAAAAAATATTAAGCATCATAGAAAAAGAGAAGACCATTAAAAGAGTGCTAGAAATATATGCATGGACTTGAGGAGAAAGGTATGATCACATTCCTTTGTCTTGTTTAGAGTAATAAGTATTTATAAGAGCATCATATAAAGCTGAACTTCAAGACTATTTGTTTAACATCATCTAGTGAAGGCACCTCTTTAACACTTGGCAAGAGAGTTAAATATTAACTGCAGTTCTTAGACATTGCTGAATGAGTCAAAAAATGAAATATGAAGTATTAATTATAAAAGAACAAAATTTGCCCTTACCAACTATACTTACCCTGATATTGCTCCATATCTTTTGACCAGAGAGTCTCCTTTCCATATTGAGTTTCATCATATAAAAATTTAACTTCTGTGGCCCCAGCATCTTCTGCATTCTGAATTAATTCCTAACCATAAAAATACACCCAAAATAATTTAATTTCACAAACAGATATTTTATGCCCATCTTGCAACTTACTGCATTTTCAAAGCCTATACAGAATTAATTACTGATCATCTATTTTAGGCATCGTTCTGCTCCACACTACCGAGATTAAGTGCCACCTGCCTCAATTTTAACGCCTCTTGAGATGCCTTCTAGATCTAAATCTGAAGCTCTATTATCCTATAAACTCTAGGCAAGTGAAGAGATGTTAAGAAAAATTCTGGCTAGCTTAAGTAATTTCAAGTAAATATGTCAAATAAATTACATCCCAAGATATTGAAAGAAATGACAGAAGACAAAGCTGAACCACTAACATAAACTTTGAAAACTAATCAAGACAGAAGCTGTAAGTATAAAAATGGGCAAATGTTCCCTGTTTTCCCAAAAAGGAAAGTAATAGTCTTCAAACTACAGGCCAGTGATCATGACTTCAATTACCGGGAAAATAGAAAATATAATTAAGAGATGGTTTATAAAGCATTTAAAAGGGCAAGAAGTGATCCCAAGTAGCCAACCTGACTTCATCCTAAACATGTAGTGCCAGATTAGCATTTTCTTATTTGACATGGTGATTAGATCAAGAGAATCCTATAGCTGTGATTTATAGCTGGATTTCATCAAAGTGTCTGACAAAGTCACTCATACAATCCCTTGAGACAAGATGGAAAGAAGTGGACTAGGTGAGACAGTGGTTACTTATAACCTCTTGAATGACCCCACACAAAGTACGAATTGGGGGATCAAAGCTAACTTGACAGATTTAAAGTTGAAGTGCCCCAGAGAGCTGTCCTTATCCCTATGCTCTTCAACATTTTTGACAACCATTTGGATAAAAGCAAAAGAAAAAAACATTTATCAAATCTAAAAATGACATAAAGGTAGAAAGGAAAGCTAAGATGTTTGACAACAGGTTCAGAAAAATCTCAACAGGTAGAAAGATAAATTGAATGTAATGAAAAAGTTAATAAACATGAAGTCCTGCACTTGGATTTTTTTTTAAAAACTGAACAAAATCAGTTAGAGGGAGACATAGCTAAGTAACTGTATCATAAAAAAAGATCTAGCAGTTTAGTGTACTGCAAGTGAGTCAAGAGTATGACATAACAAGAAAAAAAAAGCTATATGACATTAAGCTTCATAAAGAGAAAGGAGGGATAAACATTTATATAGCACCTACTGTGTGCCAGGAACTATACTAAGCATGTATAACAAATACCTCATTTGATCCTCACAACAACCCCGTAAGGTAGGCGCTATTATTATTTCCATCTCACAGTTGAGGAAACCAAGGCAAGTAGAGGTTATATAACTTGCCACAGTTCACACAACTCAAAGGACAGATACGAATTCAAGCCTTCCTTACTCCAGGCCCAACTTTCTATCCATTGTGCCACAAGCTGCCTCTAAGAGACATAAGAGAAGTATATTATTTACAGTTCAGGAGATGATAGTCCCTCTCTGAATGTGGTATCACTAGAAAAAAATAAAGTACTACACTAATTTCTGGACATGAAATATTATGACGGACACTGACAAACTGGAGCTGGTCCAGAAGTCAACTAAAATAGTGATGAAACTGTATGCCGTGCCAGATTTAGTCAAAAGTACTAGGGATTTTTAACCTCCAAAACAGAAAACTTGGGTATGGGGAGAAAGAATTGAAACCTAATAGCTCGTGAAGTTATGTGAAGCATAACCAAATAAAACAGGAATTAGAATTGTTCTGTGTGGTCCAAAAGAGACAGAACTAGGGGAAATGGTTTCAAAGAAGCATATTTACATTCAGTGCATGGTAATATTTATTTTATCAATTAGAGCTGTTCAACAAAGGACGACTTAAGGATGCACATTCTTAAGGAGGTTCGGTTTTCCTATCACTAGTGGTCTTCAAGCTAGGTATCCACTTGGCAAGGATGTCTTAGAAGCGATTGGATGATTTCTGCGGTCCCTTTCAAAAATGTGATTTGAAGTTAAATGAATGATCAAAATACTCTCATAAACCCAGTTTATCTAACACAAACCAATAGTGTACTCTGTACCTTAAGAATTTGTCCTCCTTCTGGATACCTTCTTAAAATGTCCTTAAGAAAATCAACAAGAGGTGGAGTTGTTTGACCAAATCGGCCTAAAAGCACAAAAGTCATTGTTACTTTTTTTCCATCTTGATACCTACCCATTTAATCTCTGTGATGTAGTTTTGTTCCAAAATTTGATGCATCTATACAATTCAAACCTTTCAAAAGTATTCATTGTATAACAGAACTATGTCAATCCCTTTACAAAAATGAAATTTAATTCTATCAAAAATTGAAGCTTAAAAGAATTTTATGAAATAAGTTTATTATAACTTTTAAAGAGTGTGTCACAATTTTATTAAAGAGCGGCACAAAAGTATTTAGTTCAAAAATAAAAATATGAGTTTCTTTCGAAAATAAATATGCTACTAAAAAATGAGCCAGAGAAATTAGTTCTCTTTCATTCTTAATAGTAGCTCTAGTCCAGCTATTTTAATCAATTATCCATTACAATTTCACTTGTTATTAAGTGTACTACATCTAGCTTTCTGCCTGCTCAGTAAAAAATTGCTGATTAGGTTTGTCTAGTGCAGAGATTCAATCAGGCACTTAGAGATAGGCATCTTCTGAGCTGCAGAGGGCAAGTATATTTGAAGATAAAACAATAAAAGTTTGTGCCTTAAAAAGAGAAAACTATGCCACTAATCTTCTATATATTTATTATTTTACAATGATTTACCATCCATCAATCTCTCTAAAATCTTTCTGCCCATTATTATTTGAGGGGAGCCTCATTACTCTTTATACATATAATTGCTTACTTTAAATTAACTCATTCACCCTTGTTAACTTTTTCCTGATGTTCTCTCAAACCATCACCATTCCATAATATTCTCTTGTTCTCTGTCTATAACATGAAATCATTTTGCAACAATATAAATTTCACACCCCTGTAAGAATCAACAATATACCTCCTCCTTTTAAGCCTTTTGACTGAAGGTTTAGAAAAAGATGACAATTTTCATAAGTCAGAAGGTCTTCAATTTTGATCCAATCAGATAACTGAAAAAGAAAAAAATAATATATGTAATATATTCCTTAATCACATAAATTCAAAAAATGTCAATAAATAATAATGCCTGAGTTATTCAGTATCACAGAGAAAATAAGAAAGCTGAGGAAGTAAATTATTCAGATAGATGAAGTTTCAAAGCTTGAAGACTTTTTTAAATGTTTTGTAAAATTTTCTAAAATGCATTGTACATTCTCTTTATCAAAGAGCATATTTCAATGGACCCGTGATATTATTAATATAGGTTCTCCTTCTAACTTTACAAATCACAACATGCAATCTCCTCAATCTGTCTAACTTTCTTTCATATCTTCCCATAAATTCTTATAAAAGACACCTATACAAGCTTCCTAAAGGATCTACCTGATATGCTGAAGGCTTTCCTCACTCATTAAAGATTTTGTGGATACCAGAACTGCACCCGTACAATTGTTATCTTTCACTCTGATTCCATAACTAGCCTTCCTCTTTTTGAGATTATATATTTCCTGTATCTTTTAGAACACTATCTCTTAGAACACTTAAAGAACATTTTAGAATACAAAATCCTCTGTACATTTAGTTTACACTTGCCATATGACTCTCTAATGCCCTTTGAGTCACATGGAACTTTAATTCTTCAAAGACTGCTGTGTTTCTATGATTCACAGCCACATAGTATTGTAGAAAGATATTATTTAAGAGACAATTTTTGTATCTAGAAAGAACTTGGGATCTTTGAAAGTGCTATACAATTTCCAAAAACAATTTAGCCCACTCTGCTGCATCTATTGAATAAAGAATGGGTTCTTTATTCACTGTCCATCTGCAATGATAGACCAAGTAATATGTAATCATGAAGTAACTCACTAGGTTGCCCATCCAAAGGGATATCAGTTTGAAAAGACTTTCTTAGCCAATTTGGTTTCTCCTATATGGATTTTAAGTCAATATTTTTTTTAGTGGTAACAAATAGGTATTCATGGAATAGGAATGGTATATATATAATTTATAGGAATTATACCATTCTGAAACCCTACAGCAACTATCACTAAGTTCTCCCTTCCATATCACAACTTTCCCCATCACAATTCTGATACATTGCAACTTGGCATAAGTAATTACAACATTCAAAGGCCAGCAGACCGTGGAGGAAAAAAACCCAAATTTTGCAATAAGGTACTATAAACAGCCCACAGAAGAACAGAAAAAAATTCAGACTTCTTCTCTGGTACAAAGGAAGGGCCAAAAAATTTTATGTGAATTTTCAATATCAAGGGATTAACATACCCTCAACCCCCAACAACGTGGAAGAGATAACTGTATGCCATCTGTAAAGGTGAACATCTAGAAGATTTCACTATCTATAGAATATGTCATCATTTAGATTCTACAATGAACATTCTTGATAACAGTATTGAATATCATTGCAAAGTACATGTCACCTTGTTTTATGTCTTATTTGATGTCAATATGATAATGATAAAGTTATTTTTTGATACAACCATGAAATCTTATATTATCTAAATATAAGCCTTTTAGAAAACTTGTTGGAGAAGAGCCTTCAACATTATGTTTCGCTCTGAATTAAATCATTTTTTCACAATCAACAAAATAATAGGACCTTAGATTCTTAATAGCTTTCAATTAATTCTGACTAAACATGTGGTCTGCTATAGAAAATAATTAGCCAGTGTTTGATATATCTATCTGAAAATATAAACTACTTATGAAAGAATTCCCTATTTACAAAAATTACTGGGAAAATTGGAATAAAGTCTGGCAGAAATTAGGCTTAGAGTAACATTTACACCATTTCCAACAAAAATTCAAAATGGATACATAGTCTTAACATTAAAAATCTATAAATGCTATAAAATGCTATATAAATTAGAAGAGAAGCAAATTTCATACCTTTCACAGTGTAAAATGTATTCATAAACAAGGGAGAAAGGTTAATACAAAAGATAAAGTAGATACTGATTATACAAAATGAAAAGCTTTTCACAAACAAAATTAGACTACTTAGAGAAGTGGTCAAATGGGAAAAATCTTTCTATCAAATTTTTCAGATAAGATTTGGTATCTAAGATATATAGATAACTAAAAGATTGACTACATGACCAGAAAGGAACTCATAACTTCCTTATCACCACAGGTAGCTGCTGACCAACTGCCAACAAGAAGATAAAACACAGAGTTCTGAGAGAAGCAAAACCCCCAGAAGACTGATCCTGCTTCTAACCCAGTCCTCATAGTCATCATTCATTAAAACAACTCCTGTAGAGAAGAGGCCAGACATTCCCACAAACACCCCACAGGGCACCCAGAGTGAGAAACAGGAATCAATATGTGCCACGTAAGTCAAACCATCGTGACCACCTTGACCAGTACCTGCCCTCAGACTCCAATGAAGATAGCTCAGGATGCTGAATTCAACAGCTTTTGGAATGACAATGTTTTCAGCTCCTGCCCAAAGCCATCATCCTGGGGAACCAACCCTTATAGAAATGTAGAAATGGTGACTGATTCTACAGCTAATACAGCCACAGCTACTGATAACACAAAAAAGAAAGTTGTTGCTACAAAGTCTTTGGCAAAGTCAAATGGTTCAACATCGAAATTTTAGAAGTGGAAATGACATTAATGAAGAAGCATTACCATCTGCTTCACCACTGTACCCCAAAGATCATGAGATTTTTCCATTTGACTTGAAGCTGAAAAATCTTTCATATGTGTTGTCTTCCCTATTAAAATATAAGCTCTTTAAAAGCAGGGACTGCCTCTATTTTTCTACGTGTGTGTACAATGTTTTGCACATATTAAGCAATTTAATAAGTGTTTTTTTCAGTCAGACGGTAAGCTCCTTGAGTAGGGACTACATTACTTTTTTTTAAATTTATTTCTCAAGACCTCAGTATAGTGTTTGATACACTGTAAGCCTTTAATAAATGCTTTTATTTTTTTCATTCATTTAATTCATGGTAAAAGAAAACATACAAATATTTCTCAAAAGAACTGCTATTAACAACCCACATGAAGAATGCTCCCAATCACTAGTAATAAGAGAAAAGGAAATCAAAACAATTCTAAAGTTTTGCCTCACCTCCAGCAAATAGCAAAATTAGAATAGTCAATGTTGTGGTAAGACAGATACTCTAGTGCACTGTGGATGGAAACAGAAATTGGCACAATTTGGAATGCAACTTGTAATTATGCTAATAAAATAATTAAAATATCCATACTATTTGACCAAGAGAGTCTACTACTAAGTTTATAGCCCAAGGAAACTATTGATAAGAAGAAAGTTCTCATATATGCCAAAATATTTATAGTTCTTTTTGTGGCAGCAAAGAACTAGATACAAAGTAGGTGCCCGTTGACTAGGGAATAGCTAAACAAATCGTGGTACATGAATGTAATGGAATACTACCATTCCATAAGAAATGAGGAAGATGGCAAATACCAAGAAACATGGTAACATTTATATAATGTGATGCAGGGTTAAAGTAAGTAGAGCTAAGAAAATAACACATGCAATGACTACAGCAATGTAAATGTAAAGAACCACAAAACAATCAAAAGAAAATGTTCGCAAAATTACAAAGAACAATCGCTGCCCCAAAGAAATGACATGAGGACACATTATCCCACTCCTTTACAGAGGCAGGAAGTCGTTGGGTGCAGTACACTGCATATATTTTCTCACAACACATAGATGCCTTCTGTCCCTGTCTCTTCCCTTGGGCCTGTCTCACACGAACAGGTGGCCCTCTCCTAGCCAAGGCAAACCTTTCTCCACATGCAGAAGTGATTGCATGCCATGCTGTCTTCTCCAGCAGATGACCTCTTCTATCAGCTTCACTTTCTCACTTTTCTTCAATCTCTCCATGTCTACTGGCTGCTCCCCTACTACCTACAAACATTCTCATGTTTCCCAATCCTCGAAACACTCTCACTTGAGCTGTCCATCCCCACTAGCAATTGTCTCATATCTCTCTTCCCTTTTGTGACTATAATCAACGCCTCTACTTCCTTTCCTCTCACTCTCAACTCTACTATGTGGCTTCATCACTGACACTGGATGCACTCCAAAACTGCTTTCCATAAGGTTGCCAATGCCCTCTTTATTTGCCACATCCAAAGGTCTTTTGTCAGTCCTTACTTCTTGGCCCCTCCGTAGCCTCTGACACTGTCGATTGCCCTCTTTCTGACAACCTCTTCTCTCCAGGGTTTCAGTGACACTACTCTGTTACGATTCTTCTCCTTCCCATCTGACCATTATTCAGTCTCCTTTGCTGAATCTTCAACCAGGTCACAATGACTAGCCATTGATATTTCCCAAAACTTTTTTCTTGGGTCTTCCTCTCTTCTCCCTCTATATGACTTCACCTGGTGATCTCATCAGCTCCCATGGATTCAATTACCACCTCAATGCAAATACTTCTCAGATCTATTTACCCAGTCCTCACATCTCTCCTGAATATCTCTCAAACCTCTGACTGCCTACTGGACGTCTTGAATTGAATGTCCTGAAGACATCTTAAACTCTAACATGTCCAAAACTATGCATCATCTTTCCCTCCAACCCCCACAAACTCTCTCTGCTTACTCACAGGCTCCCAACCCAGGAGTCATCTTCAACTCCTCACTCTTTTGCCCCATACCCAATCACTTGCCAAGTCTGGTTATTCGAACTTTATAACACTTCTTGTTTATGTCTCTTTATCTCCTATGACACTGCCATCACTTCAGTGCAGGCCCTCATCTCCTCACCCCTAGCTTACTGAAAAAACCTACTTATTGGTCTCCCCACTTCAGTCTATCCCCAATCCACTTCATCCTCTCCATTAAATTATCAAAATTATTTTCCTAAAGCACAGGTTTGACACTATCATTCTACCTATGTAATAAACTCCAGTGGTTCCCTATCACCTCTCAGATGAAATATAAAATCTTCTGGTATTCAAAGCTCTTCATAACCTGTCCCCCTCCCACCTTTCCAGCCTTCCATCTTATTCCCTCATCCTTATTCTGTGATCCAGTGACACTGACTTCCTTGCTGTTTCTTCCACAGAATACTCCATCCCCTGACTTCTTTCATTTCCACTGTCTTGTCTCCCATGCCTGGAATCTCTCCTCCTCATCTCTAGTTCATAGCAAACAGGCAGAAATGAAGGCAGGCAGGAATATGGGAATATAGGAAGGCAGGAAGGCAGGAAGGTACGAAGGCAGAAAGGAAGGAAGGAAGGCAGGAAGGAAGGAAGGGAGAGAGGGAGGGGAGGGAGGGAGGTAGAGAGGAAGGGAAGAAGGAAGGAAGGGAGGAAAAGAGTAAATATTTATTAAGCTCCTACTATGTGCCATGCAGTATGTTAAGCACTTTACGAATATTATCTCATTCGAGCCTAATAACAACCTTGGGAGATAAGTGCTATTATGATCCCCATTTTGCAGTTAAAGAAACTGAAGCAACCAGAGGTTACATGACTTGCCCAAGATCACATAGCTAATAAGTGCCCTAGGACAAATTCGAACTTGTCTTCCTGACTCCAGGCCCAGTATACTGTGCCACCTAGCTACCTCAAGTTTCAGCTAAAATCCTCCCAGCTCAAGAAGTCTTTCTAACTTCCTTTAATGCTAGTGCCTTCCCTCTAAGATTATCTTCAATTTATCCTGCATCTAGCTTGTAGATATATAATTGCTTGCATGCTGTCTCTCCCATTACATTGTGAGCTCTTTGAGAAGAAGGGCTATTTTTACCTATCTTTGAAACCCAAACACTTAGCACAGTCCCTGGCACATAAGAGTTGCTTAATAAATACTAGCTGGCTTGAGAAAATGGATTCCAGGCATGAAAAAAGACGCTGAGGAGGATCTCCCAGAGCACGGAGCAGATTATCTATGGAGAATTGTTATTAGCAATAGTAACTGATATTTATACAACACTGTAATATCTGAAAAGAATTCTGCATACACTTCTCATTTGATCCTCACAACTCTGAGATAATTACTGCAGATTTTTTTGGTCCAGATCTATGATTTCATTGTTATAAGCAACTCCTTTGGAAGAAACTCCTACCAATGAAGATTTGCAACTAAAAACCCAAAGAAACTGAGACTTATAATAAGTAATTTGACAATGATCACACAGATATTAAGTGACAGTTATGGCATGAACCCAGGTTTCTCTTGACTACCATAGTTCTTTCCACTAAACCATCCTTCTTCTATCTATGGGAAGACATAGACAAAAATTTCATGGGATTAGATGTAAATGAGAAGAGATTTATACCTCTAAAAATTACCCATACTGATGAAGTCACAGATATTCCCTGGGGAACCATATTTTTTTAGTTTTGTAGTTTTGGTACTCTGGGCTAGAAGTACTTCTCAATAAGCTTATATTACATAGAGGCACACTGAAAATCTCACCAAATCATAGGTTAAATCCTATTTTAAAATCCCAAACAACATTACAAGTATCATTATAGCAAATAACATTTTAACAATTAAATTATTAAGTGATTACTCTGTGCCAAACACTGTGCAGAGAATTGGGAATAAAAAGTAAGAAAAGAAATTCTGCTCTCAAGAAGTTAATATTCTCATGGGGGAGAAAACACACAAGCAATTACATACACACACACACACACACACACACACACACAAGACATATACAAGATAAATTAAGGATGATCTCAAAAGGAAGGTAATAGCATTAAAGGGGACCAAGAAAGGATTCTGGTAGAAAGTAGGACTTTATCTAATGCTTTAAGGAAGCCACAGAAACAAAGAAGAATAAATGAAGATTGAAACAATTCCATGTAAGGGGGAAGACCAATGACAATGCAAAAAATTAGGAGATGGAGTGATGTGCGAGGAATAATAAGGAGGCCAGTGTAACAGAACTGTAGAGTACATGGAGTAAAGTATAAAAAGACTAAAAAAGTAATATGGTTATGAAAGGTTTCAAAAGTCAGAGGGGTTTTTTTTTTTCAATCTTCAGGATAAAAGGGAGTCACTGGAGTTTATTGAATGGGATAAGGAAGGAGAGAGGGAGTAACATGGTGAACCTGTTCTTTTAGGAAGATTACTTTGGTAGTTGAGTTAAGTCAGACTGGAGTGGAAAGACTTGAGGCAAGAAGACCAATCAGTAGACTAATACAACAGTCTAAGAATGAGGAGTTGAGGGTGTTTGAAGAGAAAAGGAAGCATATTTGGGAGATGTTGCAAAGGTAAACCAGAATTGGTAATTGGATGGGAGGTGAGAATTGGTGTTGGTGATGGCAAGGATGGTGGGACCCTTTTCTAAAAGGGATACTTCCCTGAAATAAAGCTGCAGGGGCAGAGCTATCTCCAGTATGGTCTGTGAGGAGGTGATGGTTGGTCAGAGGGAAGTGATTTCACTCACTTGGCACAAGCTGCCTCCTGTCTTTCCCTTAGAGTCATTTGCTGATTTAGTTAGCCTAGATTACCTGAACTGCAGGTAACACTGGCAGTTGGTAGTGATGGTTGGCTCTGTGCCTTTGCATGGAGAAGTGATATATCAAGTCTCTGACTCCTATGCTTTTGGCATTGATGCTGAAGAGAATAGGCATCAGCTGCCCACCTCAAAAATTTTTCCCTATATGGTTCAAACATTTGAAATCTATGTTAACAAGCTCCTATTTTAAAACAAATAACTATATTATGGGGTTTTCCCCCCTTTTGTAGTATTTTCAAATTTTCAATTAGTTCAAAGGGCAATAAAAAGACATGGTGGTTGAAGAATATGAATACTGCTAATTTGCACTGAAGAAGTTTAAAGCATATCAAGGCCGTGAACAACATACAGACAAGCCAAGTACCCACAAATATTCACAAAATATTAAAAGAACCACAAAAAGGCCTCCAATTGTAACGGCAGGCCCTTCATGAAGAGTACGCAGAAAAACACTGGCAAGAATCACATATGATGAATAGATGCAATCTGCATTGATCTATTTAAGGATTTTTTTAAATTATTAAAACCAAGAGCTGTCATTGTGTCTAAATAATAAATATGGTTATGGGGTAATAACATGTATTGCAAGTTTATTTTCCAGTATAATCCCTTCAAGGTTAACAGAAATCTCATTTTGAAAAATATCCAAGTACTTTTCATGCAAGATGCAACATAATAGTAAAAGGACCTGGATGAAGCCAAGAGACTTGACTGTTTGACACCTGTGATATGTTAAGTGTAGAGTAACTACAGAGAGGTAATAAAATCACAAAATTTCAGGAATAGAAGACACCTCACACACCCAAAAAATAATCAACCCAATGGAAAAGTTGTCATTCACTCTTTGACTAAAGACCTCCAGAAAAGGATCCCATTACTTTGAGTCAACTCTTGAATAGCTCTAATCATTAGGAAGAGTTTTTTCTCTTTATATTACACTTAAATTTTCTTTCTTATTCACCTATTGTTCTTAACTCTCCCAAGAGGGCAAAACCAGTCACTGAACCTCTCTGACCTACACTTTTCACATCTGCTGAAATGGAGATAATGTCTATAAGACTGTCCACATCATGGCCGAAAGTACTTCACAGCACGATAGGAAGACCACTGGCTCTAAAATCAGAGGATCTGTGCTCAAATTCTCTGACACTTACTATTTCTGCAACCTTTAGCAAATCACTTAACCTCCATGGGCTTTAGTTTCCTCATACATAAACTGGGATGGTCAGATGAGGAAGACTTTAAGGTCCCTTCTACTTCTAAATCCTCTAAATAATGTATTTTGAATAATTTGCTTGTGTTAATACCATTTATATATTCAGTTATTGTGGACGTATAAAAATATATTCAAAATATTCTGCTTTCTATTGCAATAAATTAGCTTGTTTCTTAGGTGGGTTTTTTTGCTTTTTTTTTTTTTGGAGGGCAATTGGGGTTAAGTGACTTGCCCAAGGTCACAAGGCTAGGTTTTTTCGTGTGTGTGTTAAGTGTCTGAGGCCAAATCTGAACTTAGGTCCTCCTGACTCCAGGGCCAGTGTTCTATTCACTGTGCCACCTAGCCTCCCCCTAGCTTGTTTCTTAAAAATAAAGTTGTCATTTCCATTTTACTTCCATAAAGGAAAAGTTGAAGATAGAGTCAACCAGAGTATGGAAATCAGGGTCACTCCCCCAATAGTCTCTAGTTCTGAGGTCCAAGATCTCTATCTAAGGCCTCCACAATCTTCAACTGAACTTGTCTTAAAAAG
>JAQQSU010003836.1:0-14252 GCA_028627135.1 Pseudochirops cupreus | reverse complement strand
GGGGCGGAAAGCTGCAAAGCCTAGGCCGGTGCAAAACCTCTGCCTTTCACTTTTCCGCTCTGGAGGCCTTCTGGCCGGACTGCTTATCTCCCCCTTTCACAATTCCCATTCACAGCTGCTGCTAATCCGCTCACCTGAAGCTTCTCAGCTCATCTGCTCCTCCCGTCCAGCCGCTCCCCGGGGCACAGCCTCGGCTTCAGGCCAGGCTGGTTTCGGTTCGCAGTGCTGATATGGTTCCTCGTAGCCAAGCTGACTTTAGTGGGAAGTATCTTTGTGTGCATTTTTGGAGTTCCAGGATTGGTTTAGAGTCCTATTTTATGGGTATTTTGGGGTGGCTATGTGAGAGCTGCGATATGTTGCTGCTTCTACGCCGCCATCTTGGCTCTGCCCCCCCCAGTATAAGTATTCTTGAAAAAGGTTATTTACAGTACTTAAGAGTTCCTGACACTTTGGCATAATTTAGTTTTATTGCATTTTCTCTGCACTGAAAAGAACAAGTCTCATGAGAACTTTGGCTACTTCATGTGACTGGTATTGCAAAAACAGACAGACAAAAAGTCTGAAAATAAGAAGGATGCCCATAAACTGAGGAATGGTTGATTAAATAATGGTACATTGATGTGGTGGAATCTGATTGTTCTATAAGAAACAAGGAAAGAGCTTCTAAGGAGACATGCAGAGACATCTGTGAACCAATGCAGAGTGGAAGGAGCAGAAATGGAAGAACAATTCACATTAGAACATCAATAGTACAAAAAATGAATAATTTTGAAGATGTTTTTTGTTGGGACCCCAACCCCCATTGCTCTTTCCTGCTGCCCTCTGGGTCGTCTGTTGCATTCCAAGGCCTAGGAGCCAGAGCCCTGATAAGACTGTCTGCCTTACCAGAATGTGGATTAACAGCTTTCTTCTTGCCCCTGTTGCTGAGGCAGGTGACTTAGTCTGCCCAGGGCGAGATAAAGGGAGTGAGGGGAGGGAAGGGGGTAGGAGTAAGAGGTAAGTAAGAGGTGAGAGAAGAGAGGTGAGAGAAGAGAGAGAGAAGGAAAGAGAAGATGTAATAATAAAGCTGCATTTCTAAATCCATCTGTGAGTGCTGGGCATTCTGTTTGAGAATAAGGAATCCAGAGATGATGACCCCAGAAAGGGTAATTGAGGAAGGTGGTCCAGAAGGGAACCTGAGGTGAGCAGGTTCTAACAGTTTTTGAAGAACATGATGAAGAACGAAATGGGGACCAGAAGAATTTATACAATGACATTGTCATAAAATAAACAACTTTAAAATTTTTTAGAACTACGATCAATATAATGATTATCCATGATTCCAGAAGACTGATAATGAAACAGGAAGCAAATATACATGTGCAATTATAGATGTATGGAAATTGCATGTATGTAGCAAATGAGGGAATTTGTTTTCCTTGATTCTGCATATTTTTAAAAGGAATTTGTTTGTCTTCTCCCTTTTAAAAAATAGAATGGGGAGTAGGATGAAAAGGAAGTATATTTCTATTAATTAAAAACAAAATTTTCAAAACTGCAAGATAATGTCAAAATGGATACATGACTTAGATATAAAGAAGGATATCACAAGAAAATTGGAAGACGATAAGAACATATTACATATCAGAATTATGGATAAGTAAACAATTTGTAAATAAACAAGAAAGAGAACAAAGGTACAACATATACAATTTTGATTACATTAAGTTAAAAAAGATTTTGTATAATTAAAAGAAATGTAGCCAAGGATGGAAGGAAAGCAAAAAATTGTGAGGGGAGGGAGGAAGGAGGGTTATAGACAGTTTCTCAGATAAAAGTTTCATATCTCAAATATATTTAAAAAAAAAAAAACAACTTTGTCAAATCTATAAGGATGAATCGTTCCCCAATTGACAAGTGGTTAAATGATATGAATAGGCAGTTTTCCAATGAAAAAATCAAAACAATTCATAGTTATATGAAAAAAATGTCATAAGCCATTATTGATTAGAGAAATAAATACATATTAAAACAACCTTGAGATATCATTTCCCACATATCATATTGGATAAAATAATTGAAAAAGAAAATGATAAATATTAGAAGGGTGTGAAAAAATTGGGACACTAATTCATTGTGGGTGAAATTGTGAACTGACCCAACTATTTTGTAGACCAAAATGAAATTATGCCCAAAGAGTTACTAAAGCGACAATACTCTTAGACCTAGCAATACCATTCCTAGGCGTATTTTCAAAGATGATGTGGGAAGAAGGAAAAGAACCTGTATGTTCTAAAATATTAACAGCAACTTTCTTTGTGGTAGCAAAGAATTGAAAATTGCAGGGATGCCCATCAGTTGAGGAATGGCTGAACAAATTGTGATATATGACTGCGATGGAATACTACTGGGCTATAAGAAATGATGAGATCAATGATTTTAGAAAAATATGGAATTAATTGTATGAAAATAATGAAGAACGAAATGAACAGAACAAAGAGAACATTCTACATAGTAATAGCAATGTTTTCTAAGAATAAATTTTAAGGGAATAAATAATTTTGACTATTATAAATACTCAAATTAATTATAAATGATAGATGGAAAAAGACACTATCTGTATCCAGAGAAGAATTGATAAATATGAGTATGTATAGATATATGTATGTATGTATGTATGTATGTACATATATGCATGCAAACCTTTACATATCTTCATGTACTTACACAATATTGATACAGTCACATTCACATATGTGTGTATACATATATACATATTTGTATGTATGTATATGGGGGTATATATACATATATATGCACACACACACATACACACACACATATATATATGAATATGCATATATCTGTGTGTCTACTTATTTGTGTCAAATGGTAGCCATCTTTGATGAAGGAGGGAAGAAAAAAGAGGAAAAAAGAAATGTACAAGAGAACTTTGTCATGTACTTAAAAGGAATACCAAGTTGTCATAGGGAATTTGTGGTTTCATGTGCAATCATCTTTATTATTGTACTATGTTGTGGGAATGCTTGTTTTAGTCATATATATGTGTATACATATACATATATGCATATATGGATAGACAGAGATAGATAGATAGGTATACAGATGCATAGATAGATAGAACACTAGGAGGTCCTATAGATATGGAATGTTGTATGTATTTTCAGATGAGGTCACTGTATTATTAATTTTGCTTACTTGTTTTAATTTTTTAAAAGAGAACTCTCACAGGTAGATTCTGGATATATTTATTGGATAAAGAGAATATGTAAAATATTTACATATCTATATTAAAACTCTGAATATTTAAATATTTGTTGTTTATATTTTGTAATATTATTTAATATGTTATATATTATTGAATTACATAAAATATCTTTTGGGGGAGAGAGAGGGACAGAGAAAAAGAGGGAGAGGAAGGAGAGGGAGAGAGAAAGAGAGTATGCATAGAAATGGCATCTGGTAGGTCAACTAGAGTCAAGCTGTGCCTTACTTCACCAATTTTCTTAGGAAGAGCACTATTTCTTCCTTGCCTTCTGATAGCAGGAATAGAAACAACCTAGACCTATCTGAATTCTATGTTAGCCCACATGGCTTAGGGAAACAGACTTTTAGGACCAAGAACAGTCACCTTCAATCTACCAGTAGTCACTCCCTTCTCATCTCTCCCCAAAGTACCTCTAAAGAATGACCAGTTTGCCCCATCTTTTCTCTGATTTCCATTCACGAAAATCAACAGCACACAGGGCCAAAGATCTTCCCTCATACAGACCTATCAGTTGTCCTCATTGCCCTGGGATATGAATTAGTGGTGGTTTCTTTTGAGTAGTCCCTTTGAGATTGGCATTCATATAGAATCTAGGAGGAAAATGTCCCTCCTGATGATATCCATTAACTCGTTTACATTTGGATTCCAAGTACCTGACATCTCATCAGAACCTGGATTTCCCGAGATAAATTTGTTAAAAAATATAAGACTAGGCCATCTCAAGGACAAGCCATAGATGCCAAGGGTTAGCTCATAAAAGTCAGAAGAATACCTGTAAGTATGGCTATGGCCACCTCCACCAGCATGATTCTCCCTCTCATCCTAGGATATACAGAACTGAGCAGTGGGAGGTTATTTAAGAGCCTCTATGCCTTTCATGGTCAATTTATAACCATCAAATAGTTTCTCTGTCCATAAGCCCCCTGCCTCTCACTTCTATTCATTAGCTCTCAAAACCCAGGGAATGGTGAATTGAGGCCTGGGTTTGGAATTAGAAGACTTATTGTCACCTTTCATTTATGACACTTCTTAGTTCAGTCACCATGAGTAAGTCAGTCACCCTAAGCCTGAGTTTCTTTTACATTTAGGGAGCTAAGTGACAAAATGGGGAAAAGACTGGATTTGGAATAAGGAAAACCTGACTTTGAAGCTTGAATTAGCACTTAGCTATATGACTGCGATGGAATACTACTGGGCTATAAGAAATGATGAGATCAATGATTTTAGAAAAATATGGAATTAATTGTATGAAAATAATGAAGAACGAAATGAACAGAACAAAGAGAACATTCTACATAGTAATAGCAATGTTTTCTAAGAATAAATTTTAAGGGAATAAATAATTTTGACTATTATAAATACTCAAATTAATTATAAATGATAGATGGAAAAAGACACTATCTGTATCCAGAGAAGAATTGATAAATATGAGTATGTATAGATATATGTATGTATGTATGTATGTATGTACACTCCCAAGTGTGACCGATAGGAACCTTGGTTGGCTAATCTGTAAAATGGAAGTAATAATTGTGCCTACCACATGTGATTGTCATGAGAATCAAATAAAAGAACATGGAAAGCACTTGTAAACCATAACCCACTATGGAAATTCTGGCTCATATTATTATAATTAAAAGAGGTTGCATTAGGGATGCTATCAATAAAAACTGCCAGACTCAAAGCTCCCATGCTGCCCAGCCATCTCTCTTTGGTTTTCATGATACGTCCACTGAAGAACATGTGAGTTTGGAGAAAATATAACAATCCAATACATTCAGAAGAATGTCCTTATAATACAGACATACTATTAATTCATTTCAAAATGAAGACAAATGGGCACTCCAATAAAGGAAACCTTCTTAGGAACGTTTTTGGTAAGGCTTCAAGGCATTCTGCCTCCACCCCCATCTTTTATCCTCCCATGCCATTGCACTGAACCCAAGGGAGGGAGATCTTGTTTCCCTATGTGACACTGGCAAATGAAAGATTACCTCAAGGTCAAAGGGGCTGGCCAGAACTGTTCGATAGTGGAATGCTACAATTCAGTTTGGACATTTCCAGGCTAAACATTTCATCAATTCATTATTAAGTTAATTTTAGTGGCTCCGTTTAAACTATATTGTCTAATTTTTGGCTTTAGGAAGAAGACTACACAAAGCATTCTGGGCAGAGGAGTCAACCCCAATAGGTTTTCTATCCAAAAATATGATTTCTCTTCTCATCTCTCAGAGCACACCTGCTCACATTGGTCACTACACCAACCTGCCATGACACTGGTCAAAAGAGCTAAGTGCCATGGAGAGTACAATTGGTCTGGGACTGGGCTGCTTCTCCGCAGCTCATTGGTGCCCACCCAGGAGGGATCAATGAGCCCAGCTACCGAACAGCTGAGTCAGTGTGATGGTAATGGTAATGGCACTATCACATTGGCATTAAAGCCAGGGACTTGCAGGGCATTTGGGAAATGGTCTTGGCCTTTAAGGGTCTTATTTCCTGGTCTCAAAAACAGCAGCATAGAGTAATTTGTATTCTCAGAGCTACAAAACCACATTTAAGTAAAACAAACCAAAGAAAACCAGATTTTACAAGTGAAGAGAAAAGTCCCTTTGTCCTCTAGGATCTATTGCATCCTATGGAAGCCATTTTCCTTTGGGGTCACCTTTAGGCTCCATGTCCTAAGAGTTGAGTGAAAGTGACAGGCCTGGAAAGATGGGATGACATTGGGTCCATTAGAGAGCAGACTCTCTGAAAGGAGATTTAGGGAAATCTCTCATAAAAGGGTTAATTCCTTAGAAACTTCATAACTTTTTATACCCTGTTGTCTCATGGTTTCATTGTTTTTGTCCCTGAAAAGGTGAATGAAGTTACCTTGAGTTTCAACTAATGGGCTAACTCAGCGTTTTCTAAAAAAAAAAAAAGAAAATTGTGACCCTTCTGCCAGCATTTGTCCTGGGCTTCTAGCTCTCTGGTTCCCACCTGAGTTTCTTTATTGTTTAATTGTGACTCTGATAATAATGCAGCTATTCCCAGCATTATGAGCACCTTCTATTGGCAGGCTGCTTTGCATCTGCTCTTCTCTTGGCACATCCTTGGAAATCAGCTTCCCTAATGAATCACTTTCTCTAAGTCAAAGGGCTATTTTATCTCGCTAAAATGGTGGGGGAAAGGGAAAGTATTAGATATTTTCAGTCTCTAATACAGTTGATCTATTTTGTTAAACTTTCGTGTGAATATTGTTATAAATATGAAAGCTGGAATTAGGAGACCAAATGAGAGGACATATTGAAAGTATTTTTTTCAAACCTTAAAGCATGAAAACAAACAAACAAAAACACCTTATAAGGCACATAGCCAGTACATCTGACTGGTCGTTGTAGCTCAGGCAGTGGTTGTATGTGGGAAGGCCTCAACTTTCTGCAGAGAGAAATGAAGCAAAGATAGTGTCTGAAACTTGAGGAAGTGCTGCTACCTTTCCCATCTCTAGGCCACACACTGGGCAAGGCAATTCTGGGGAAGGAAGTGACAAAGTCTAGGCCTTGTGGCCCATGAGGGTGGCTGCCTTGTTACTACCCCCATTGGCCCCGAGAGCCCAACTTCCTGGCAAATATACCACAGTGCCAGCCACAGTCTGATACCCCATTCCCCGTGAAGGGAACAGCTGTGGCTAAGTGTTTCCAGTGAGATCAGGCCCTGAAGAAGGGATGGCAATGGGAGTGGGAGCATCAGCAGAGCAGGTCCGGAAGGTCAAGGATTCCAGCTAATATCCATTCTGCTGGACCTGGGAGCTAGAGGTAAATCCATATTTTCTCATTGCTCTCCTTCTGTTTTCCTGTGCTTTATTCAACCACTTGGAGTTGGAAGAGCAAACTTTTCCCTTACACATTTCTAGAAGTTTCTGATATAGTTGAAGCAGGAACTTCTCCCCACTCCCAAGGTCAATAGGGCAAGTGGTTTAGGAGATTGTTAGTCAGATTTGCTTAAGTGCCTACCATGTGCCAAGCACTGTGCTAGGTTCTATAATGGCCAGAGATAGATTGCTCCATAGAAGAGTATGTGACCCATTTTCTTTCATTTCCCCCTGGTTCTGTAAAGTGTGTGATCACATTATTCTGACTACCTGAATCCCATGGCAAAGGGGAAAGCTGGAATCAGGGAAAAGAAAGCAAAAGTCAGTGGGGACACTATATGCTTATGAGCTATTTATGGAGAGCAGATTCGAGAACATTTTATAAAGGAAGCACTGAAGGGTTTTCCAACCTGGGGAATGCTTTGACGTATCCTACTCCTCTCAAAAGGAAAGTCTGATAAAATACTGTGTCTACTGAACAATCCATCAGTGGGAACCAGTGAATCATACGACTGAGCAATGAATATACAGCAATGGAGCAAAAAAAAAAAGGATTTTAATCAATTGTTGTCTTGTAGATTGGACATGTTCAGCTTTTATTTACCAAAGGATAGGTTATAAATTATAAGTTACAAGTGACTTCACTGAAAAAAGCATCAAAGAAAAACACACTTCCCCAAATTATGGTTTATAGAAAATATAGGTATGTCCTTGTTGCTTATTAATTTAGAATCCACTGGTTAATCCAATTTAAAAACCACAGGTCAAAAAGTACAAAGGAGAATCCATACTACTAAGTTATCCTCTTAAAAGTCTAAAAAATACTGATTAAATTTGCTGTGCCTGCTTCCTTTAGCAGCCTCAGCCATGATCTTCTCAACCTGCCATTCCTTTCTGTTTGCTCTCATTTAAGCATTCTCTGGGGTGATGGATGGTGTGTAGTATTTTAGATGTTTGACTTCAAGGCTGTTCCTCATTGCTTCCATCCCACTTTCGCTATTCATGCCTTAAAGAAGAAACTTGGGCTTTGCCCCATTTCAGAAATATGATCTCAGGTCAATACAAGGCTGGAGAGAACTACACATCACTAACTGGAGACCAGGTTCCCAAGGACAGAGACTCAGAGGAGGAGGGTCAGGTACATTCCTCCTACTTCAGAATGTTGCTTTCATTGGGAAGAATCATTCCCAGTCACTAGAAGAAACCCTAAGTCAGAGAGCAAAGAATACTTTGGCTGTTGGTTTTGAACAGAGGTCATGCATATTCAGAAATGTGATTTCACAAAGTACCCATTTTCATCAGAAGCTCAGGGCAGTGTCTTTTAACTGGCTTTTCAGGCCTCCAATAGCACAATAATTCCATCCTGGTGACTGTGTTTTCTGCTGCCATGCAACACAGACCCTGGACCCCTCTGTGTTTGGACATCAAACTTGAGCCCCAAATAGCCAATGTTTGCATGCAGAGCAAATTCCAGGCTGTTGGTGTGCCATGGACAGAGCTTTGGGGAAAATCTGCTCTTCCCCCACACCCCATGCTACCAGAAGGCATCAGTGAACACCATTTCTTATCTGGTTTTGGACTTGCATTTTATTTTTTACCTTAAAATTTGGCATTTATATGAAGCTTCAAGGTTTGCAAGGTATTTATAGCCATTATCTTATTTGAATATCGTAATACATTTACCTGACATCTTTACATGAATACCTTGTCATCATCACCAAATTCAGTATGTCCCTAACTGTTCTGATCTCCTCAATCCTAGCATTCTCCCCAATGTCTATGTCTGTTGAAGACATCACCATCTCCCCAGTGACCCAGGGGCATAATTTTAGGGTAATGTTTGACTTCTCTCTCCATATTGCCCCCATGTTCTGTTGCCACATTCTATAAATTCTACCTCTATGTAACCTTTCTCATTTGCTCCTTCTACAGTCATCATGACCCTCAATCAGTTTTTTCTCACCTACTGCTTGGGCTGTTATAAGGGCATTCTAACTGGATTCTTGGCCATCAGTCTCTCACTTTTCTGATCCATCGTCTATACACTAGCCAAGGAGACCTTCCTAAAGACTAGTTACTTGTTACATATTACTACTTGATTGAAAAAATATCAGTGCTACCTGTTGCCTCAGATAAAATCCAAATCCTTCAATTCAGGTTTTATGATCATACAAAGTCAAATTTTTCAGCCTTCAGTCTAATTTTTCAGCCTTATTTCATATTCTTTCCTTTTATCCGCTCGATAGTCCAGCCAAACTACCCCATTAGCCTGGAACTTACCATTTTTTCTCCTCCTCTTTATTCACACAATTTGTCATTGAACACACATTTTTGTGCCTCTATAGAGAAGACCTCCTACTGTGGGATGGCCTAAGACATTTGGACAACCCCGGGGGGATTACACTAGTCCTTTGGGGAACATGTGCCTCCGTTCTATGCCTCGCTTGGTACTGACAATCAGGGAATTACTGAACAAAGGTAATCCTGCTTTTGCATCTATCAGGGAATATTAACATGACCTTGTTCATTTTGCCATATTTGTGTGAAAATTCTTTTTTTTTTTAAAGGAAACACTATAGTTAGGGGTTTCCTCTACCAAGTTTATCATCATCACCACCACCACCTTCATCATCATCATCTTTTATCGTATTGTATGCAATCAATCCGTTTAGTAAACTGTGATCTCTGCCATCATTTGCACCATCATTGTGTTTATGTAGAGTTCTAAGAATTACAAAGCACTTGTCACATATTCTTATTTGATCTTCAAAGCAACAGTGTAAATTAGGTTCTATTATTATTATTTCCATTTTATAGAGGCAGAGACTGGGGGGGGGGGGTGCGGTGAGGAATGACCTGTCCAGTATGAACAACTTAGAAGTATCTGAGGCAATAAAGTCAGGTTGTCTTCTGCTCTGTGGAAGAGTTAGTATTAGAGTTTAAACCCATACCTGGAATGCTTGACCTTCTTGTGTCCATCTTCTGTCTTCCTTTGTTGTTCACCCCTCACCAATGACATCACAAGTGTGACGTCTTCACCTTTAAAAGAGACAGCGCTGCAAAAGGTCATCAGTCTCACTCTCTCCTCCAGTCATTGGAGTCTGATGGCAAGACATAGGTCAAGACCACTGACCCAGGATAAAGTGGGTGACTTGGGCTTTCTAAATTAAGGTCTTTCCCAATTCTCCTGCTGTCTGAGGCCACACCCATTCAATTACTAAGAGCTATGTAAGAATTTAGACAAAAGATGGTCCAAATTACCATCACAAAGGAATAAATGTGGGAAGGGCAGATCCTACTAATTTCTGTCCAGATTTCCTTAGAGCAGTGGTCCTCAAACTTCCTAATGCCATGACCCTGTAATACTGGTATGTGGGCATATCTGCATGTGTGCAGAGCCACCCGAAGGTGATAGAGGAGCAGTGTCTCCATTCCTAAGACCACTGTGACCCCTGGAAAGGGTTGTTCCATCCCCCAAGGGGTCGCAATCCACAGGTTAAGAATCACTGCCTTAGACTTTTTAGAAGATTTCCTCCACTCCTCCTTAAAATTGGTGTCTTCCCTTGAAGATTATTCCCAGTTTAGGCCTGTATCTTATCTGTACATACTTCTCTACATGCTGCCCCCTTCCCAATGGAATGTGAGATTTTTGAGAGCAGGAACTAGCTTGCTTTTCTTTCTGTTCTCATTATTAGACACAGCACCTGGCTCATAGTAGGTTCTCAATAAATTTTAAGTTATTCTTTGAGATCAAGGTCTGCTTTTATCTTTCTTTGTGCCTCCAGCATGTATCATAGCACCTCGCATATAGCAAACTGTTAATAAGTGCTTTTTGCTTGATTTCAGATTGCTTTATTGAGTCCTGACTCCAAATGTGCTATTCTGCTTGCTAAATCTCTTAGCTGTCTCAAACATAGCTTCAGAATGGAAATGATTTAGTAGTTTATCTTTGTAACTATCCAAAGTACTCTGCATATCAGACTGATACAAATACACATTCTGAGTCAAAGGGAACTCAAGTGGATTGAAAGTGGCCATGGCAAAATCTCAGGCTGCCAACTATGATTATTTCTAGGTGATCTCATGATAAAAAAAGCCACAATGGAGAAGTCAATTGCATTAATCTATCAATGAGTGTCTATGTTCACTGGAATTGAGTTGAACTGAACTCTCAAAATTAATTGAGAAACCAAACAAACTGAGAACTCTTTTCAGCACCATGAGATGATTTTCTTGAATTTTTCTGTTTGGTCCATAATAACTTTATTTTTTTTCATAACTTTCAAAAAGATTGGCCACTATGGGCCAAATTTGATTACAATTAAATATAACAGGGTAAATTTAGTGTGTACTTTAGCTCCACATCTTCAAAGATAATAGCTGATGAAAATCTTCACTTGGATTTAATTTCTATGATTCTTCACATCTTTCAATACAACTTGGTATGTAGTGGCATGCTATTATACAGAGTACAGCTTTTGGTCAAGAATCACTAAGTATACAAAAATGAATATCCCCAACATCATAGATTTTATAGGTCATCTTGTCTACTTCTCTGATTTTCCATATGATGCAATTGAGGTCTAATGGGAAGAGAGAATAGTAACTTGAGAAGCCAGAAGGCTAGCCTGGGTACTCTTGCTGCAAACCCAGAACTCCTCTAACTAATACACGCTGCCTTGTCTAGGATGTGCTGATCAGAGGTTTACCTTGAGCCACTCTAGACCTGTATAGAGGGAATAAGTCCCAAATGAAGGCAAATTCTGATTTAGAGCAATCTCCTCCTCCCCAGACTTTGAGCTTTGAAAGAGACTGAAGAATAGACTTCTCACCTTTTGTCTGCCCTCCCAGTTCCTGCCTCTGATTTCAATTTCATATTGACTTATGAAAAACATGGTCAGAGCTGATGTCTCACCCATTCTGCTTACATATATTCACCCTTAGGCATTCATCCACATGAAGACTGCACACAATCAGAAGTACTTTCAGCCAAAAACACTTTTATTATACTAATTTTCAAAGCTTCAAAATTATTGTCTATATATGCACAAAAAGGGTCACCTTCTTGGAATGGAAGGCATTTTATGTCCCCAAGAGGTCTCACCATTTATTCAATAGTAGCCTTCTTCAGACATTAAGCATAGCAATTGAATTCACTTTATTTTGGGGTCTATTTTCTGACTTAGCTCATATTAGCTTCAAGGCAAAATGTAGAACTGCATCTTTTTTATCTTCTTAATCTATTTTTTGTAGACAGAGTGTTAGACTGGGAACAGCTCTCATCATATCCATGGCTTTTCTCTCAGTTCTTTTGTCTTTTGTCCTTTTGCTTTTGCTCCTTACATGCATACAAATCCTTTCACCTGGTTTCAGACATAGCATTAGCCAGAGAGCTCCCTTGATCCCCAACAAAAGAAACAATAGACAATATATATTGTCTGAGGAGCTGGAAGGGAAAGGGCTACAGAGAGCTTAAAATATGAGTCAGGCCAAACAAGGTCCTTGGAAAGCTAGCCCAACAAGACCTATAGGCTAGAGACTTCTGAGCAGGGAGAACCAGCCCCTCTGGCTTGTGAGCAGCCCGTTGGACATGACCATCTTGGCACTGCTCTTATTTGTAGGAAAACTTTCTTCATGATGATGTCAAAACTGACTCAGCAATTTGCACACATTGGTCCTGGTTGTGTCCTTGGAGGCCAAAGAAAGCGAGCCCAAAACATCTCTCTTAGAGAATCCTGTAAAATAACTAAAGATGAATCTTGTGACCCTTCTAAATCTTCTCTTCTTTAGAATGAATTCCCCCTTACTTTCTTCATCTAATCTCTGACCTCCATTGTCCTCCTCATCTCAGTTTCTATTCTCTGCATTTTCTCCAGTTTTGAACTTTCATACACAATATGGCATCTAGGTTACCTTTCTACTTTCTCATAGGGGACATTATTCCATTAGGGAAAAAAATATCAAGGGCAGAGCCAAGATGGTGGCGCAGGAGCAGCAACATATCCCAGCTCTCACATAGCCACCTAAAAATACCCATAAAATGTGACTCTAAACAAATTCTAGAACTCCAAAACACACACAAATATATTTTCCATTAAAGGCAGCTTGGCTAGGAGGAACCATCTCAGCTCTGTGAGCTGAAACCAGCCCAGTCTGAAACCATGGCTTTGCCCCAGAAGCAGCTGGACGGGACATGCTGAGCCCCAGCTGGAGATTCGTGAGAGTGGATCTGCAGCAGCTATGGCAGTTTCCAGAATTATCAAGCCATAAGGAAAAAAAAATGACTAAGTGAAAGGTTGGTGGGACTCGATTAAATCGGGGGAGAAAAGTGGGGCCAGCTAAACCACCTCCAGGGCAAGGAAGTCACAGAAGTGGAGATCTTGCACCTGCCTCCACACTGCCACTTCAGAACTCCTGGCATGCAGACTACAGGGGGACCAAGAAATTGTTCAGAGGCCAAGTCCTCTTGCATTGAGCAGCTTGGATCAGGATTGTGGTCTTGGGCGAGGGTCCTGGGGTGTCTTTTCAGTGAGCTGGAGTTTGGGAGGGACCCAGCAGCCTCCTAAAAGCTCCAGCAGCTGGGAAAATTCCAGCCATTTGGGACAGAGCTTTCCCTTCTGGAAGCAGAGTTCCACAGAGCTAAGAAAAAAAAATCACTGACCAGCCATGAATAAGCATAGGAAGCAAAGTAAGAACAGTAACCAAACTATAGATTCCTTCTTTGAGGAAAAGAAGGATCAAAGCAGGGAATGGGAGGAAGACAACACAGTCAGAACTCCCACCCCAGAAGCTTCCAAGAAACATGAAGATTGCCTAAAAGCTAGAGATCAGCTTAAAAAAAGATTTTGAAAACCATATGGGAGAGGTGAAAGAAAAATTGGGAAGAGAAATAAGAATGATGCAAGAAAATCATGAAAAGAGAGTCAACAACCTGATTGAAGAAATTAACACCTTCAAAAATAGATTAATTCAAATGACAAAAGAGGCTCAAAAAGCCAATGAGGAGAAGAATGCCTTAAAAAGTCAACTTTGCAAGAGGGAAAAAGAATCTCAAAAGCACTCTGAAGAGAATAATTCCTTCAGAATTAGAGTGGAGCAAATGGAAGGAAATGACTTTATGAGAAAACAAGATAC
>JAQQSU010003835.1:0-14252 GCA_028627135.1 Pseudochirops cupreus | reverse complement strand
TACCAAAAAGTGACATAGGAGAGAATAGACTGGGGGAGGGGGAAAACACTGGGATGGCTTTTTTGGGGTGGTGGGCAGGGGAAAGACGGGGAGAAAATATGTAACTCAAAAAAATTAAAATAAAATAAAATTTTCCATTTAAAAAAATAAAAAAAGATTGTATTCCAAAGAGATCATAAAAAAGGGCAAAGGACCTACATGTGCAAAAATATTTATAGCAATCCTATTCATGGTGGCAAAATAGTGGAAATTTAGGGGATGCCTACCAATTGAGAAATTACTTAACAAACTGTTGTAAATGAATGTAATGGGATACTATTGTGCAATAAGAAATGATGAACAGGCAGATTTCAGGAAAAAAAAAACTAGAGAGACTTGTACAAATTAATGCAAAGTGAAATGAACAATAATAAGAAAACACTGTATACAGTATCAGCAACACTGTATGATGATTAGCTATGAATGAAACAGCTCTTTTCAGCAACACAATGATGAAACACAGGTACAAAGGCCTGAGGAAGGAAAATGTTATCCACATCCAGATAAAGAAGTGATTGACTCTGAATTCATATTGAAACAAATTTTTTTCTCTCTCTTTATTCTTTCTCATTTTTTTTTCTTTCAATCTCTTTCTTCTTCCAAAACTGTGAAAGTGGAAATATATTTTACATGATAGTACATATGTAAACTATATCAAACTACCTAACATTTTCAGAAGAGGAGAGAAGAGGGATGGAGGAAGAAAAAATTGGAACTCAAAATCTTGTAAAAAATCATTGCTAAAAATTTTCTTGGTATGTAATTTGGGGAAACAAACTACTATTTAAAGGGGAAAAAATAAAATTACATTAAAAAAGAAGTAAAAAGAAAGCATGAACCCTTGCCAAAGTAAGGAGATTCAAGTCCTTGGGGGAAAAAGGCTCAGTAAGATAGAATGGAGTGGTGACAATGATTTTGAATCTCCCTTTGCCACTTATTCCCTGTTTGACCAAGCGCAAGTCACTTAACAACTCTGTAAATCAAGGTCTTCATTTGTAAAACGAACACTTTGGATTACAAGGCTTCTAGCTCTAAAAAGGCCTGTGATACTATAAATTTTATTCAGGAAATTGGGGGGAAGTTCACATAAGAAATTTTGTAAAAAAGCATCTTTTGTAAGATCAATATGTGATTTCTTGACTGATGAAGTGGAAGAACTCTGTAGTGCTGAAAGTTATCTAGTGCAAAAGTCTGTTGTTTCCAGACCCATTTCTTTATGGTCTTGAACTTTTGCTTAACATTAATTTTGATTGGTGATTCTGTGTAATAAACCAGTCATTTAGCAGGGGGCTCAACAGGCTTTGATCTTTATGTAACACAATCTTACTGATGGGCTTGTTCAACCAATAAATAAAGACAAATGAAAATCGGATTGTCGTCTTCCAATACCTCCAAGCACACAATCCAATTTAGACTTGTAAGGATAAGAAAACTACAAACAATCAAAAAGGAGATTAGAAAAGTAAGAGAGGGGTTACTATCTAGATACACCTAAGGATTCTGAAGGCTTAAATCCATCTGATCTGCATTCATCCAAATTTGCTACAGGAGAAACAAAATAATAAATCCCCTTCCTATTAAAGAAAAAAATACTCAAAATAAATAGATTTATTTCCAGCTATCTGAAATAAAGTTTTTTCCATTTGTTCTTTATAGTAAGGCACCAAGAAAAATGGTTCAACCAAGATTTGCAAAGATAGGAACAAAGTCTCATTCTTCTTTTAAAAAATAGAAAGTTTACCCTGACTGAAGACACGGTTTGGCCACAGTAATAACGATCATAATTAATTCAAAATTTTATGACTGTGTCATATGGTTGAAATTTGCCTTTCTCTCACCCTGATGTTCCATCAAAGTCCAATTTTAGAGAAGAAGCAACTGCTTTGTCTACAAAACCTTCCCTGATTTCCCCAGACATAAATGATCTATCTCTCCTGCCTCTGAATACACAGGGCCTTATGAACTTCTTAAGAATCTGTCACAGAATTCAAGTATCTAGGAGTAGGGAGGGGAATCTGAAGTTGTCTAAATCATCCTGTGCCTGGACAAAAAAAAAATACATATACTATTAACACTCTTGATGCATAGTCATTTAGTCTTTGCTTGAAGATACATAGTAAAGAGGAATTAATAACATATAATATTATTTTCCCCTTACATCACACCTAAAATTTCCACTCATTGTTCCTATTTTTGAATTCTGGAAACAAGCAAAACATTACTAATCCCTTTTCCACAAATCAAAGTGTTTTTAAATGCCAGAAATAGCCATCATGGGACATCTTCAAATCCTTCAAATAATCTTTAGATTGGATCTTATTTTGATAGTAGTTTAAGGTTTGCCAAGTCTAAGCATTTTTTTAATATTTTAAAAAAGAATGTCTAAATAAATCATCAAGGTAGGTGGTGCAAGCATGATTTTCTGCATTTTTATGTGAAGCTAAAAAGAAATTGAGTTTCAAAAAAATGAAATGTCTTCCACCCAGACATACAATAAGAGTCCTAAACAGTACATATAACATTCAGCTTTAAATACCAATGTGTGTGCATGCATTTGTACACAAGTGCATGAGTCCATGCATGTGTGTATGTATGTATGTATGTCTCAACTTGCTTTTTTATTGAAAGCTCGGTGTAGGCAGGGATTCCATCTTATTCATTTCACCACATTCTTAGTATCTACCACTTAGATCATAAAAGATGCTCAGTAATGTTTGTTGAATAGTTGAATTGAACAGCACAACATAGAATCTTTATAACTAGAGATTTTAAAAACCTGTATATTCTGAGTAAAATAATCAGTTTGCAAGTGATTAGATCATAGAGTATTAGGCAAGAATTAACTTGGCTTTGCAAATAACAAATCCTCTCAGAGTAATCAAATTTCCTGATAGAGTAATGCAAGCAGAAACTGTAATAAGTCTGACAAAGTGAGATATATTTACATCTATAAAATCAAAAGAAGGACAGCTAGCAAGAATTTATTTCCCAAGATGGGTGATCAGTAGTTTGAAATACATATGGATGTCACAAGATCAAGTAAGTTCACTTTATAAAACAAAGAAAAAATGAGACACTATTACCAAGCCAAATTTGAGCTCCTAAGTTTCAATTCAAATCAAATTCATTAAGGGCCTCCTACACATAGGATATATTTCTTTTACTGTGTGCTCAAACAACTTTAATTGCTCTTTGATTCTTTTCCCTATACAACTTACATCCATGTTTTTACCTTGGCACCTCTTGGTCTCAGATCTACACACTCTCATGCTTTCAAAGGTCTTGGCCTATTGACACTGTGCACCCATGACTCAGTTTGTGACTCCAAAACCAGTCCTGTCTCATGTGACCATTTAACCATGGAAACTCTATCTGTCCCTTCCTATCACTTATGTGCCCTCAAATTCTTCCATAATGAATAGGAAAGTGGAAGAAACATCTTTTTGAAATGGTCAGGTCCTTTCAGCATAAGTAAATTGGGTACATTCCCATTGCAATCATTTGGCTTTCAGGCCTATATTTAACATTGACTCTAATGACTTAAAATAAATAAATCATATTATATTAAAGGTAAAAATGTGGTAGAGTAGCTTGCACCCATAAAGGCAGATTAAAATAAAAAGTGCTGTAGACAACTCTGAGAAAAGGGTCAATATAAATCAGATGATATTCAAGAGAAACAAGTATAAATATAGTGCCATATTTTCCAAACCCCAAATTGAAGCAAGTAGTCTTAAAATAGATATTCCTTTTGCAAAGGGTAGAAAATAAAAATATGAAAGCATAAAATCGAGTGAAAAGCATACCTGTGAAAACAATGCAGATGTGATAATGTACTGAATCTGTTTCCTCTATACAGCAATCATTCTAATGCCTGATATTTCCAGCTTAATTATTAATAAATAAACAAGAGACACTTCTTCAAACTCTCTAGGCTTTCCTCTGGAGAGAATAGAAAGCCTACGTGTTTAAGTAGAAGATGGAAGATAAAAGCGAAAAAAAAAAAAGAGGGAAAATTTTCAGTATGGAGACTAGGGAAGGGGAAAAAATGAGCATTTATATAGGACTTATTATGTGCCAGACACTGTGCTAAGAGCTTTACAAATATTATTAGAGATAAGGAAGTTTGATTTTGGCTGATTATTAACATTCATATGGCATTTACTATATGCCTAGCGCTGTCCTAAGCACTTTAGAATTATTATTTCGTTTGATCGTCTCAACAATGTTAGGAGGTATGTTCTATTATTAACTTCATTTTGCAGATGAGTAAACTGAGGCAAACAAAGGTTAAGTATCTTACCCCAGGTCACACAGCTAGTAAGTGTCTGAGGTTCAGTTTGAATTCATCTTTCTGATTACAAGCCTGGGACCCTATCCAATGTATTATCTAGCTGTCCTTGGAAAGATTACAATTTTGTATGACCTTAGGATAAGAAACTTGGAGAGGTCATCAAGTCTCCTTTAAGGATAGGGAAACTGAGACCTTGATAATGCAGTGATTTCCCAAGATGTGCTGTTCTCAGGGAGGCAGGAAAAAAAAAGGAACTTGAAGGAGGACTGCTTAGAAGGGGGAACAAACCAGGAAAATGGTAGAAGCTATAAGGCCTCTATAGAAGTTGCTGCCCTAGTCAAAAAGGAATGTGGGCAGCAATGTTTGTTCCCATGAGCAGCAGGTAGTGAAGTATATGGCTATGCCTGGATTACAAGTGAATTCTCTCAGTGATACCAATTTCTCTGAACCCTGTGCCTCCCATTTCTGTAGTCATGGATAAGCAAACATGGTGGAAATCCCTCCTGTTCTACACAAAGTTCACAAGGTCAGGGACAATCACAGACCAGGAACATAGAAAACGCAAAATCAAAAGTAAGAGAAGCTCAGATTTCTCAAGATAGAATGGCTTACCTCTGTATACCAAAGCAGACTTCGATAGTATTTATAAAGGGATTGGCATAGTATTTGTCAGATAGTATGTGCTTGTTCCTTCCCTCCATCTCTCTATTACTTATATTTTACTAAAAAATACTCTCCAGAATGACAGGGATTGTTGTTGCTATTTTTAACCACCAGAAGTCTTCAGTTACCAAGCCGTACATATTACACTCTACATGTAGTGCCCAAACCTAGTCAGAAATGCCTACAGTTGCATATTTAGCACTTCAACTCCATATGTTCATATGCTATTGTAATATAACAACAACAATAATAGCGAGCATTTATATAGTATTTTAAAGTTTGAAACCAATTTACAAATATTATCTCATTTGATCCTCACAATAAACCTAGGAGGAAGGTGTTTATTATTATTATTATTATTATTATTATTATTATTATTATCATCATCATCTCAATTTCACAGATGAGGAAACTGAGATAGAGATTGAGTAAGTTACCCAGAGACTTGCCTAGCTAACAAGTATCTGAAGTCAAATTTGAACTCAGATCTTCCTAACTACCAGCCCACTGCTCTATTCACTGTGCTACCTAGTGGCCTCATTGATATAAAGTTGATAGTGAGAAGGAAGAAAGATATATAGTTAATTGGACAAAGCAAGACTTTATACCTTCAAAATATACCTCTAATTCTGTACCTAGATAGAGTTTGGAGGCATGTACACACATGTACACACATGTACACACACATACACACATACAGACGCAACCCATCTGATTATCATGTTAAGCCAAATTGATTTTCTTATGTGAATTCAATCAATACTTTCCTTATAATTTGATAAATTCTTACTATATGCCAAGTACTGTAGATGCCAGTGCAAAAAGGAGGCTTTCCTTGACCTCAAGAGTTCATATTTTATCTGTAAAAATTGCACTCCCTTCACTCTCTCTTCTCTCAAGTAGCATTGTATTTGATAAGATTTGGTAAGTTGATATACATGGAGTCAGAAAAAAACTTAGTTTGAATTCTGCCATTGATACTCACTGCATGACAGAGCACAAAGCACTTAACCCCTAAAAACACTGTTCCAATTTTCTCACCCATGAAATTAGGATACAAGTTCCTATAGCAGTTAGAGGATTGTTATGAGGTCCTAACAAGATAATCTGTGCAAAATCAAAAGCTGACTTGCATATATTGATAAACATATATCAATTGGGGTAACTAGGTGGTGCAGTGAGTAGAGCACCAGTGCCAGAGTCAGGAGGGCTTGAGTTTAAATCCAGCCTCAGACACTTAACACTTACTAGCCATGTGACCTTGGGCAAGTCACTTAACCCCAATTGCCCTGCCCTCCCCCTCCAAAAAGACCATAAATAAATAAATAAATAAATACACACACATACACACGCACACACACACACACACACACACACCAAAGATTTACTGATATATATATATATATCAGTAAATCTTTGTTGTGTCATTTTTCAGTTGTGTCAGACTCTGTGATCTCATTTGGGGTTTTCTTGGCAAAGAGACTGGAGTAGTTTGCCGTTTCTTTCTCTGGCTCATTTGAGAGATGAGGAAACTGAGGCAAATAGGCTGAAGTGACTTGCCCAGGGTCACACAGCTAGTAAGTATCTGTGGTCAGATTTGAACTCAGGAATATGAGTCTTTCTGACTCCAGGTCAAGTGTTCTGTCCACCACACCACCTAGCTGCCCATGTATTAGCAAATTACTACAATAGAAAAACAGTTGTGATTATGATCACTAAAGACCAACCACAGAATTGATTGTAAGCATAATGATTAACCTAATATACTGTGACTATAATAACTTGCACTTGTCTAGTACATAAGTACAAAAGATTGAGAGGAGGATGACATTTTTGAAGCTATAGGAAAAAAACCAACAACAATTTTTTTAATTGCTTTTATGGAGTAATGGCAGAAAGGGAGCTTGCTGGACAACCCATTATGAATCCCTTCTGAAGCAGTCAACAGAAAGTTACCACTATAATACTGGAGTTCAAGATAAAGTGGAGACAAAGGGATTCAGTATGAGATTAAAATGTATAAAGAGGCTTTGGAGAAATAATATGGTTGAGTGGTTCTTCCTTATGCTGAGGACTCATCACTTCCTAAGAATATTCTGTTCAGAATGAAAACATTGACAACTCCACATTTAAGTGAAAGCAGACAAAATAATTATTTATTTTAATGGGCTATTTTAATCTAGGAAAGATATATTTACATGTGAATTTACTTAATAATCCAATTGGTGTGGGAGAAATTTCATTAGAATCATAGAATATCATCTTGGAAGGGATACCACAGAGGTCTTTACAAGCAATCTAGGCTTGAAAGTTAATGTCTAGGACAGTAGTTACCCAGTCTCTCTTGGAAGGACTTTTATGAGTAGTTCATTTCCTCCAGAGGAAATTCATTCTACTTTTGGCCAGGCCTCACTGTCAGGGATTTTTTTTTCCTTGTATCTTTGAGCACTCTGGCCAAGAGCAATGGGGAAATGGACAGCCATGAACACACCTGCAACAGACAGAGATCAATGACACACAGATGTACTACCTTGTGTTTCTTTTATGGGTGATGGGAAGTATTTAGCAGGCATTTAAGGAAGAGGGAGAATGAATACCATTTTTAGTAGTTACAGACTAGCACGGAAGGTAGAACATTGCAGTTGGCTTTCTCGTCGTCTTTGTAAACTAACTCAAATCTATATGAGGTTCTGGGTTTAAGGAAGAGTTTAGTTGAATTATGACAATCTTAAGGAAACCTAGATGGGCATTAATCACTATGAATTCTCTGTGTGGACAAAGACCTTTTAGGGTACAGAAAGAACTATTAGCTGTGATTGTTGAGCACCTGTCAGTGATCTTGGAAAAACTCTGAAGTCTGGCAAAAATAACAAAAGACAGAAATATGTAACGTTAAAAGATCTTTGGGAAGGAAGCCACACTAATATTTAATTGGCAGAATTATAAATTGGTCCAATTGTTTTGGAAAATAATGTGGAAATATGTTAGAAAAGTTGGTAAATTGTTCATACCCTTGACTCAGTGTAATCACAGAAAGGTTCTGTCTATGACAAAGTGTTAATAGCACTGCTCTGTTGAAGTAAAAGAAAAAAAAAAGTAGAAACAAAGTGAGTGAGTGCTTATTGATGGAGTAGTGGCAGAACAAAAATATGGTATATGAATTTAGTGGAATCTTATGAAGACATAATTTTAAAATTAAATGAGAATTCAGGAAAAAAGCACAGAAAGACCTGTATGAATTGATGCAGAGTAAACAAAGTAGATCCAAAAGAACAATGCATGCAATGACTATAAAATGTGAATAAATAATTTAATTTACTAAAACCCAGATTAATTTCAATAGCCAATTGTTGTGCCCAAGTTCAGACCAAGAAATGAACATACTTTCCTACCACCCAATAGAGAGGTAGCGACTATGGGTACAAAATGTTCAGTATAATATGATACCTGGTTACTTTGAAAAATCTGATTTTAACTTCCTTGTTAAAAGGAAAGACTAAAATGGATGTAAGATATCCTGGGAAATGATTGTGATGGAAAAAGCAAAAGGCATTAATAAGTTTATTTTTAAAAAAAACCAAAAAGAGGAATTAGAAAGGGGAAAATGTTTTCCTGATTAAAAAAAAAAATCAGGAAAGTAATAGAAAATGCAAACTTTAAGGTTAATGAGTTTAGCTTCAAGAGCTGATAAAACTCTGAAATATTACTAAAGGGATGCATTTTGAACATTCAGAAACAAAACTATTACATTAAGAGCAAGCAAAGCCTCAACAAAACTAGGTCAGAACAGACTCACAACAATAATTTTTTTTTTTAGGTAGGGTTACTAGACTGGTAGGATATGAAGAATGATAGATATAATTTACCTAGATTCCACAAAGATTTGATATGGTCTAACATGCTATTTTTCTAGATAAGGAGGGACATGAGCTGAAAGAAAATATAGTTAGGAAAATTCTGGACTGGTTTAAAGACTTAAATCCAAAAGAAAAGATTAACAGTTTAACATGAGTTTGGAAAGAGAATTTTAGTAGAGTTAGCCAGGAATTTGTCCCTGGCCTTGTGCTTTTCAAAATTTTTATCAATGACTTTGGATGAGGGCCTAGATATATTCTCATCAAATTTTCAAACGACACAAAGCTGGGAGAGAGAGCTAACACTTTTGATGATATACTCTGAATTCAAAAGCACCTTGACAGTTCTTAAAACTGAATTATAAATTAAGAGAAAATGTATATCACATTTTTGTGGCTTCCCCATACCCTTTCTTTTACAGAAAAGTAAATAATTAAGCAAACAGACTAAGTAATTGAAAGCATAAAACCAATCTTCACCTGTGACCCACTACTAAAAAATTCATTTATGAATTTATAAATAATGCTATGAATTATATTGATAATAAGAAGGAATCTACTACAGACAAGTATAAAGTCCTTCAGTTGGATGGTAAAAGGTGAAGTCCATCTGACAGAACAGAATGGAGGTAAGATGATTAGGCAATTATTATTTTTTTCCTCAAAAAGATCTGGATGACTAATGATTTACAATTTCAATATGAGTTAACAAGGCAATATGGTAGGCAAAACCAAAAGACAAACAAACAAATAAAAAGAAAACAAGAAATCTGAAAATGTATTTTATAGACACACACAATCTAAAATGGGAGGGGCGGGGAAATCTTACTCAATTCTGTCTTGCTCAGAATGGTTCTGGGATATTCTGTTCATTTATGTGTCCCTCATTTTAGGAAAAACATTAAAAAGCTGGAGAATATGCAGGAGAGATTAAAAAAAACACGGTGAGCAAATTATAGGCCATTTCATGTTAGAATCAATTTAAGAAAATATAGATATTCAAGTTGGAAATGAGAAAATTTAAAGGGGTTCACGCTGTAGGATTATAGGATTGAGAGTTGGAAGGAACCTTATATGTCATCTAGTATAACTTCTCCATTTTATAGATAATGAGGACAAGGAAGAGGAGAATCCTTTTCATAGTTACTATTTATATAGCGTTTTAAGGTTTGTAGTATAACTTTGTAAGTGTCGCTATTTGATTCTTACAACTACCCCAGGAAGGTTGGTATCGTTATTATCTTCATTTCATGGTTAAGGAAACTGAGGCAGGCAGAGGTTAGGTGACTTTCCCGGTGTCACATGGCTAGGAAATAAATGTCCGAGACTGGATCTGGTCTCAGGTTTTTCTGACTCCAGTTCTAGTACTCTATATACTGCAGAACCTAGTTTTCTTATAACAATTTTATAATTATGATGTTATATAGAATATATAGAATACATACATTATTATAATTATACTATATAACAATAGTGTATTATAATAATATAATATAGCTAACACTTTTATATCACTTTAAGCTTTTTCAAAGTATTTTATTTGTTATCTCATTTAATTCACAGGACAAATTTTTGAAATAAATTCTATTCCATCATGTTTATAGATAAGGAAACTGAGGCAAACAGATTAGGTGACTTGCCCAGGGTTACACATATGGTGAGTGTCTGTGGCAGGATTTGAGCTCACGTCTTTCTGACTAAAAGTCAAACACTTTAGAGCCCCTCTGCCCTTTGTTTATTTCATATTACTATAATCCCTCTTTTATGCTTCCTATTAAAGTTAAATTAGTTTTCTAGCTACCTAGTCATGAAATTCCACCTCCAAATTTATTGTATGCAAACAGAGAGTCTTCCATATCTTCACTTTCTCCTTGCTTTTTCCTCTTAGAATCTCTGACATCTTTTAATGCATGTATCAGGTGCCACCTCCTACTCAAGACCTATTCTGATTACTCAAATTAATGTTTTTCCTTTCTGAAATTGTTGGGTATATACTTTACATTGACTTAGTTAGATACTTGGTGAACCCCTGTATTTGGATGTCCATGGAGGACTAACACCTGCTTATTCACCTTTGGTGTCCACCTGTCACCCAACTCTAACTTGTGACTTCAAAAAGCTGTAGTGGTTTCAAGAATGTGCAGTGGCCACATCCCCACAAAACCATCTAAGCAGATGAGTTAAACCAGGCTAATAATAACTGATAGACCTCAAACCAGCTGATGAGTTAGGAGGCTCCCTATCCCAAAGCATGTGAAGATTCCTCTCAGTGGAATGGACAGATGAAAACAATTTGTTCCAACAGCCATGAAAGTGGCCAAAGCAGGCTCTGTGGGGGTCTTACAGCTTGGTCAGACACGGAAGACACCAATGTCACCCACTGCATCCCAGGCCATCACCAGTCTTCCTGACTTTTGTCTTGCCACTGAACTTTGATGACTTTGGAAGAGATAGTAAAGTAAGATTGATGACTTTGTGCAACTCTGTCACTTAAATGCAATTCATGAACAAGTTAAGAAATCACCCTGTGATGTCATTGGTCCTCTTCAAAAATGAAGGATGATCAAGAAGCTCCTCAATATCAGGGACTAATTAATTTCTATTTTTGTATCTCCATTTCCTGACAAAGTGCTTTGCACATGATAGGTGCTTAATAAATAGCTGTTTAATCTAATTGAATTAATGCTTAGAGAGATTAAGTTGCTTACTTGAGGTCACACATGTGAGAAGTAGAAGAGGTGGAATTAGAACCTAGCATCTCTGACTTCTATTCTTTTCATTTCACTAAAATTCACTGCCTTTAGCAATCTTCATAAAGGACTGTCATATAGAAGAGATTGTAGAGTAATAGGGTAGAAAGAGCCCCGAACTTGGAGTCAAGAAGACCTGAATTCAAATATGGACTTAGAAACTAATGAGTTGTGTGACCCTATGCAAGTCTCTATACTTCTGTCTGCCTCAGTTTGAATGAAAATCATAAGAGCAGGGGATGGCAAGGTGGCACAGTGAATAGAGCACCAGCCCTGGAGTCAGGAGGACCTGAGTTCAAATCTGGCCTCAGACACTTGACACATTTACTAGCTGTGTGACTTTGGGCAAGTCACTTAATCCCAAATGCCCTCCAAAAAGCAACAAATAAATAAATAAATAAAATCATAAGAGCAGCTATCTCCCAGGGTTGTTGTGAGGATACAATGAGATATTATTTGTAAAGTGCTTGGCATAGTGCTTCACACATAGTAGTTTCCATAAATGGAACGAGGAGAAGGAGGAGGAATAGGAAGAGGAAGAGGAGAAGGAGGAGGAGAAGGAGATCAGATTTGTTCTGTTTGGCCCTAGAAAACAATGCTAGGAACAATGTATAGCAATTGCAAAGAAGATGACCTTAGCTTGATTTAATGGAAACTTGTATGATGATTAAGCCTGTCCAAAAGTGGAATTGACTACTCTGACAAGGAGTAAGATTCCTCTTTCTGGTTCTTTGCAAGACTAAATGATAACTTTGAGGGATTTGTTGTACAGAGTTCCTCCACAGAGAGAGAGTGATAAGAGATTGTCTCTGAGATTCCTTCTTACTCCATGATTCTGTGACATTATTCAGAGTTTCTTGCTATCCATTAGTTGACAAGTTGAGTCTGTGATGGTAAACAGCAGCAAAATAGAACATGAGAAGTTCTGTCCTGTCTCTATCAACTATTATCTTCTTTTTTTTTTGATAAGGAAAATGTATAAATTAATCTCCTTTCAGCATAGAGTAGTTCTTGAAAATTCCAAGATAGTTGTATTATCATCGCTGCTGTGTCATGCTCATAGACATGCATGGAGTATGAGTCAAGTGCATCCAAGTATACTGGCATACCATAGGGCAAGCATTTCCAGTCTTCCCCTTTCTCTCAGGGGAAACTGCCCTGTGCTCTATGAACATTTATGATTATGCCTCTGTTGAAGATGTTCATGAATTTATTATCCATTTCCTTTTTTTGGTCCGGGAGATTATACCATACGCCTACAATAAGAATGCTTTCATTTCTTTCCATTAATTGTCACTCAATTGTTTTCTACTATGCTCCTATGTCTAATTCATGGATTATACTCACATGAATAAGATATATTTCTACTGTGCCCTCCTTTTGACTTAACAGTTCATTTTGAATATATTAGAGAAGCAAAAAAAGCTGTTTCTAGTGACAAAAAACATTCCTTTATGTTTAGTCTGTAGGAACCTAATGTAGTTTCAAAAAGATACTTATGGGGTGGAGCAAAGATGGTGGTATAGAAGGAACAAGTTTCTGCACCTCCCACATAGCCACCTCAAATAACCATAAAATATGACTCTAAACAAATTTTAGGGCTCCAAAACTCATAAAAATACACCTCTCATTGAAGGCAGCTCAGCAGGAGGTGCTCATTACAGTGTTCTGGGAGCCGAAACCAGCCCAGCCTGAAACCCTGGCTTGGCCCCAGGGGTATGGGCGGGGGGGGGAGAGAGACAAGACAAGCCACAGCTGGAACCTTCAAGAGAGTAGATTAGCAGCAGCTGTGGCAGTCTCCAGAATTATCAAGCCATAAGAAACAAGGACAAAATGAAAAGTCAGTGGAACTCAGCTAAATTAGGGGGAGAAAAGAGGTCTGGCCAAACTGCCTCCAGGGCAAGGAAGAGGCAGAAGCAGTGGCCCTGCAGCCACCGCCACATGGCTAAAAAGTCAAGTAATTGACTGGCAACAACATGAGCAGGCAAAGTAAAAACAGCAATCAAACTCTAGATTCCTTCTTCAGGGACAAAAAGGATCAAAGCACGGAGTGAGAGGAAGACAACAAAATCAGAAGTCCCACACCAAAAGCTTCCAAGCAACATGTAGACTTCCTACAAGCCATAGAGCATCTTAAGAAGGATTTTGAAAACCAAATAAGAGAAGTGGAGGAAAAATTGGGAAGATAAATGAGAATAATGCAAGAAAATCATGAAAAGAGAGTCAACAACCTGAGCGAAGAAAATAACACCTTAACAAATAGACTAACTCAAATGGCAAAAGAGGCTCAAAAAAGCCAACGAGGAAAAGAATGCCTTAAAAAGTCGAATTTGCCAGAGGGAAAAAGAATATCAAAAGCTTTCTGAAGAGAATAATTTCTTCAGAATTAGAGTGGAGCAAATGGAAGCAAATGGCTTTATGAGAAATCAAGATACTATTAAGCAGATCCAAACAAATGAAAAAATAGAAAGCAATGTGAAATATCTCCTTGAAAAAACCACTGACATGGAAAATAGATCCAGGAGAGACAATTTAAAAATTATTGGACTACCTGAAAGCCATGATCAGAAAAAGAACCTTGAAAGCATCCTTCAAGAAATTCTCAAGGAAAATTGCCCTGATTTTTTAGAACCAGAGGGAAAAATAGGACTT
>JAQQSU010003834.1:0-14252 GCA_028627135.1 Pseudochirops cupreus | reverse complement strand
CTACAGTTTGCAAATTCTACCCTTTTCTGTTTTTGAAAATCAGTACATTTTTTCTTCTTCAATATTGCACCTCTTCCATTCTCCAAGCTCTTTCAATAATCATCAGCTGACATTCAGCAATTATATCTGCCAATTCTTTCACTGGCCCTGGTCACCTTTATTTCTTTAAATTCGGCTAGGAGCTTCTTGATACTCTGTGCACATATGATATAGTTCAACACTTAGTTAAGAAATTTTGTCCCATATTTTTCACTTCCAATATCATTCTCTTTTTGTTGTTCTTTATATTTGTCACTAGCCTCAGGTCATCCTGAGCTTTAACACTACTGAAACAATTCTTATAAGAAAGCTATTCTTTTGTATTCATCTTTTGATATTTACCCTTCTTTCTGTGTTCTACTATAGGTCTTTTTAAAAAAATCTTAGATTGCCCACGAATTTCACATGCCTCTTGAGGTGGCAAGCCCTTTTCCTACCCATTGGAATAATTTCTGTTTCTGTCATCAGCATTTTATTCTTGTAAACTCCCTTTATCTTTGAGAATGCTTTCTTCTTGAAAGATATGTCACTGGATAATAAATTTATGTTCTGTAAATTCTCTGAAATTTGGTCTACTAAAATGTAGGGTGTTTCTTGCCTTCACAATGGATAAAATAGAGGCTATAGGGAGAGAAAGAAAATAAAAATTTTAAAAATTTAAATTAAAAATAAAATTTAGATTGCATGTCAAATTCTGTATTTGGCTTTCTTCTTCTTCAGCGAGGTGGCATAGTGGGTGGTACAATGGTGAGACTAGAGTCAGGAAGGCCTCACTTCTGGGTTGTATGACCCTGGGTAAATGACTTAACCTCTGTCTGTCTCAGTTTCCTTAACTGTAAAATGTGGATAATATTACCATCTACCTCACAAGGTTGTTGTGACAATTGCTGTAGCATATCTGTAAAGCACTTAAAACACTTTGTGGTACATAGCAGGTGCTTTATAAATACTTATTGCTCTCATCTTCTCTATAATGGTGTGATCTCTTTTTTTTTATTTTTGGAGGGCAGGGGAATTGGGGTTAAGTGACTTGCCCAAGGTCACGAGGCTAGTAAGTGTTAAGTGTCTGAGGCAGGATTTAAACTCAGGTCCTCCTGACTCCAGGGCCAGTGCTGTATTCACTGTGCCATCTAGCCACCCCAATGGTGTGATCTCTTGACCATAAGTTTCTTCTGCTTTCTACTATTGCCACCAGTTTTCCTTGCAAAGTTCACAAAATGCTTTTGAATGACTCAATTTACAAAAAAAAAATGTAATTGCCCCTTCTAATGAACACACTGCCTTCTTAAGTCTTAATCTTCAACAGAGGGGGGAAAAACACAATTTAGAGAGTAGCAACAGAAAAAACAATTTTGAAAGAATTCTGATCAATGCAGTGATCAACCAGGACCCCAAAGGACTAATAATGAAGAATTGAATCCACCTCTTCACAAAAGGCTAATGGAATTAAGGTGCAGAATGAGATATATTTTTAGATTTGGCAAATATGTCGATTTGCTTTACTTTACTACGCTTTTGTTACAAAGGATTATGTTTTTCTTTGTATTTGGTGGAAAGATTTACCGAAAAAAAAATTAAAGAAGAAAGAAAAGAGGTTCAAGTAACCATTTTATATCATGCACTGAGGAGAACAGAAGGAAATATTGAAGGAATCACAGATAAGCAGGGCAGTTTTGAAAATAACATGTTGAATTTATTATGTGCTCCTTCAAAATTCATTTTGTTGTTGTGTTTTACATATAGTAATATTTTCTTAATTGTATCTATTAAATTCAGAATAAAATAAAAATGAAAATTCAAGATTGTGAACTTAAAAAATTCACTGCTTTTATTTTGAAACTCTACCAAAAGACTGCACTGAGGCCTATTGGAAATTCAGAACTGGTTCTCAAAGTACTTGCTGGTAGATCATGAGATCTAAATATTACCAAACCAGAAAGATTGTGGTTGCTCCCTGCACTAACCTACCCTAAATGGTAGTGAGTCTGCTGGCTTCAGTACAAGACTAGTTGCATATGAACTAATTACCAGAAGATTTTGGTCATTGTTTTGTTCAGTCATTTTAGTTATGTCTGACTCTTCATGACCCATTTAGGGTTTTCTTGGTAAAGATACTGCAATGGTTGGCCATTTCTTTCACCAGCTCATTTTACAAATGAGAAGACTGAGGCCAACATAATTAAGTGACTTGTCCAGGGTCACACAGCTAGTAAGTGTCTGAGGCTGGATTTGAACTCAGGAAGCTGAGTCTTCCTGACTCCAGGCCTGACACTCTATTCACTGCATCACCTAGCTAGTCATAGCACTCATGAAACAAGGAACACTTTTATGCTACCTCCATCCTTGATGCCTTGAGTATCGTTCATCTTTTATATTCTAATCCTAGAGTTATTTAGTCTCTCTTATAAAGAACACATACTCAGTCACACAAATAACTTACTACTCTGCTTAGTTCTCTCCCCTCGTACACCATTACTTTGTACTTATTCTTTATTTATTTTGTATGTGTTTATGCAATTACAGGTTGTTTCTTCTCAGGAAAATGCAAGCTTCTTGAAGGCAGAAACTGTATCACTTTTATTCTTGTATTCTTCATAGTCAATGGAGGTGAGGGGTTCAATAAATTTTTATTAAGTAGAATTGATGAATTTACCTCCTTACTTCAGAGATGCCAATATGATAACCAGCGAAGGACACACATCATCCTTTTAGGAACAAACAGAGGGATCAACAGGTCACAAGTATAGTTCTTGTGAATTTTTGGCGTTCCTACTTGGCTCAAAAGTGCTTCAAGGTACCATTATTATTCCTGCTACCAATGCATGCAGTTTATTTTCCTTGTTCATCAAACTCAAGTCATGTCACTTCACAGCTGTCTTTGTGGAGACAATCAGTCCATTTAAGAAAGCTGTCATTGTTTAGATGAGCTGCAAATCAGTTTCCCAGAATCAAGGTTTTAAGGTGATATATGAGGTTTTGTTCTAGAGAAGAGACTGTTACCTTATAGGGGGAGCAATTTGCTCTGGCTGTAGTCTAAGTGCCAAGCATTTGTCTTCCCTAGTCCCCTTCATTTTGAACTTGCAAAACCTTTCCCTTCCAAATGCAGTTTTTTTAAAAGTGAGCTCTATAATTTATTTAGCTTTTCCTATGCCAATTTCATAATAGTTAGACAGCAACTCCCAGTAAGTGGTTGATTACATTCAAGCATATACACAGCTGGGCAATTAAGTGAATTCACTTGCACCTTAACAGACCTTAGGTGGTATGATTATCTTATGAAAATAATTATGAATTGCTCTGTCATGCGTTTCTTTGGATTTTGGGGGAAATGACTCTTCAAATTGGCTTAGGGTCAAGTGTTATTTTTCCAGTTTTAATTTTAACTGAGATTTGATTTGATGCATTTCTCTTAATGAAGCATTATAAATCATCATTCTTTTTATGTAAAACAAACTCTTTGTAACTGAGAAAAAAGTTCTTCATATGAATAATTGAAAAAAAAAGATTTAGGTGGTTTTGTCTGTGTTTCCTTATTCCAACAGGATTGCTTGAAAATATTTCATTGGGTTGCAGACTTTTCCTTGAGATGAAGCATGGTGTAGAAAACATTAGTAGGGTTGAGATAAGAAAATAGAAATCTTATTCTTTCACTAACATTTTGTGTGTCCTTGGGCAAATCAGTTGAATTCTCTGAGTCTCAATTTCTTAAATCTATAAAATGGGGCTGTTAAAGCCATACTTTTAATTTTTGTTTAACTCATTGTTGGATTAGATCAAATTAAATACCAAATTAGAAGAATGGATGAAGGTGAGAAGGGCATCAGTGCAAATACATCAGTACTAATTAGATAATTTCAATCAAAATTTCAATCCTGGAAAATGGGAAATAAATGGGAGGAGACAATGAATTTATTTCCATTACCTAGAGGAATTTTAATTGACATAATAATGAGGCAAATTTTTATAACATTTTTATAAGACTGAAATACTTAGATTTGATTCCAGGATCTATTCATTACTGTCCACATTACCTTGGACAAGTCACTTCTTCAGCTTCAATTTCCTCATCAGTGGAAACCTGAGTTGTTGGACTGAATTAGGATGATCTAGAGTTGAATGCACATACATACACCCAAAGAGTTAGGTGTAGAAAAGTGTAATGGTAAGGGAATTTGAAGATCTTTCCTGCCCCTTAATAGGTCTAGGGAATTTGAAGATTTTGCCTGCCCCTTAATGGGCCTCACTTGTAGCCCAACCAGAGAAGTTTGCTTAGGGGAGGTTTATTTTTCAGGAAGGCCCACATCTTTTGTTACTTGTAATTAGGCAGTAGGTAACAGGAAGGGTGTAATGTCCTCTAACCCTTGGGAAGCCTATGTATATAGTCTGAGGTGAGGTTTTGCTTTGAGGGATCACTTATGGGAAGGGTTGTATGATTTGGCCAGATGAGACTCAGGGTAGCTTTTGAACCCCCTCACTTTGAAAACCCAGATACTGGTGATCCTCTCTCTGGTAACTAACTATGTATGTACATAATGATCAGACAGTAAGAAGTTCTATCTGTTGGTCTGTTGAATTGTGTTATTTTCTCTGTCTGTACTTTTTTTCTGCTTGTAATTTCTGTTTGTATTTTCTGAAGTTCAGAGTGCTGACTTTTCTCCCTGAACTAAGTGAATGATATATGTTTGATTAAAGTAAGATAGTTAACTCCTTTTGAGTTGCTTTCCTTTAGAAAAGCAGATCAAAGAACTTGTTCTAGCAGCCATACTGGGTATGCTAAAGTGCTTGCTGTTGCAAAAAGGAAACAGAGAATGATCAGGACAGCAGAAATAGGGTATTAAGTCAGGAAGGGATTGATCATGAGCAGAACAATTTTATAATTCAGAGAGGGAATCAAAAATGGGGAGGAAAATTAAAAGGGAAAATATGAAAAACAGTAATCTTTGAGAAGGGGGAGTAAAGGCAAAGGAAAGAGAGGAAAATATGTAAGAGGGAATGATAGAAGTAAATATAAATAAAATTCATAACTACGAATGTGAAGGGGTTGGACTTACCAATAATATAGAAAATGTTAGTAGAACATGTTAGTAGAAAGCAGAATCCAACAATACATTGTTTACAATGAACACATCTGAAATATAAAAATCAGATACATGACAGATCTAAAAACTGTATGAGTACAACCTGAGTTTCCACCCAAGTCTGGTACATTTTATATGCTGTTCCTTATGTGATGTGATTGGTAGAAGGATGGTATAAACTAATTACTAGAAGTCTGTCCACTAACCTATTAATTCTTTGGTCATTTTTGTTGTGCAGTCATTTTGTTCACGCCTGACTCTTCATGACCCCTTTGGAGTTTTCTTGGCAAAGATACTGGAGTGGCTTGCCATTTCCTTCTCCAGATCATTTTACAAATGAGAAAAATGAGACCAACAGGGCTGAGTGACTTTGGTAGAAATAGACTGGTAAAAAGAATGCTAACATGATGCCACAATGCAGCATAAAGACAGAATTTGTTCCAGAATTTCTTTGCGACCATCTCCATGGAAGAGAGAAAGACTGGCTCATCAATGTGTCCCTGGTCTCCAGTTTGTTTCCCTAGAGACACTCTCACATTCTTTCTCTTTCTGTTCTCTTCTCTGTCTCTCTGTCTCTTTCTCTCTCTCTCTGTCTCTGTCTCTCTCTTTCTCTGTCTCTTTCTGTCTCTCTCTGTCTCTGTCTCTCTTTCTCTGTCTCTCTGTCTCTCTCTCTCTGTCTCTCTGTCTCTCTCTCTGTGTCTGTCTGTCTGTCTGTCTCTCTCCCCTTTCACTAGCGTCAATTTAAAACAAAGGACCTGTAATGGTAATGAGATTTTGAAGATCTTCTTTGCTTTGAAAATCTTCCCTGCCTGCAATGGGTGGAATGTAATCACTTGCATCCTGTGGTGGGAGGAGTTTGCTGAATGGGTGAAGCAGAGCTCAGAAGAAGCTCGGAGTCAGAATAGTTAGAGCCAGAAGGAGGAGAGGACCCTGGCAAAGAGACAGCTAGGTATGGTGTGGCTCCGTGCTGTGTTATGCTGTATTAACTTCTGCATTGCTATGGTGGATATGGTTTTCTGGTGTTGGGATATGGTTTTCTGTTTGGGGTATTTGGCTTTCTGGTATCTGAATAAATGTTTTACTTCTGTCTTTTATATTGAGAGTCTGTTATATTTTGTGATTCAGAACTATTCTAACGTATTCATAGACACCGTGGGTGCTGTGAATATTATGTTGGCACTAAATTTGATGGTGAGGATGGGATCAGGAAATATTGGACCTCCATTTGGAAGCAGAAGGACTTTAGAACAAGAAATGAATATCCCAGGATGGGAAGATTTACCTTATTCTTCCCTAGCAAGGGAATGGGCTAAAAGTACAGGGCTCTGTGAAAACCAGGAACCAAGGCTACAGAAGGGAGAACATAGAAATTTAGAAAGATGTTTGCAAGGAATACCAATAAAACTGGGGAAAGACCTGGAAGGAGTATGTAGAATAGGGTGGGTTTTACTAACAGATTACCATATTATATGTAAAAGCAGAAATGAACTGCTGGAAGAGAAAACTCAGATGGAATCAGAGTTGGCTATGTTACAACGTTTGGGCTCTCCTTCAGAAGGACAAGATGGAAAGTCTCAGGTGGTAGAAAAGAAGGCTGCTGTGTGTTTAGCTCTCAAAAAGAAGGGAAAAAAACTAACAAAAGGAATGTACATGCAGCTTTGGCACAGGCTGAGGCTAGTTGCCACGGCAATGATTGCCAGGAGAATGTGTGGGAGGAAAATGAAACAAAGTTAGGTGAGGAGTCTTTTACAAGGGCAGAAGTTTGCCCTTATTAAGAAGAAAACAAGAGAACCAAGGAAGCCTTACAGAGTTCAGGTAGATGATTGAGGATTTCACTCAGTAGGAGGTTATTAATATATTAAGTTGATTCACCCAAAGGATGGGAGAATAATAAGTACCTTGGATGTTGAGAATCAGTGATGAAGGGGCTGGAGGAATATAGGTAGACAGCATGGATTGCGTGATTTATAGGTATTAGTCAGAATCCTTTTGTCCAGCAAGCTTTTAGGGATCATTGCATGCTAGGAGGTAACAACAGATCAATCTGTTCCGAGGGATGCAAAAAAAAAATGTATCCCACTGATTGTATGTGGCCTTTTGTAGAGAGACGCTGGTACTTGCTTAGGGACTATATGAGAAAGTTAAAAGGGGAGTTAATGAAGACTGCTATCATGATGGGAGATGCCAAGGTTTATCACTATACCCCCTTAGCAATTTCTCATAGAAATATCATAGTGAAGATGACTCCTCTTGCTTATAAGCCCCTAATTCCAACTATACTAATTGGGGAGACAGGCCACCCTCTTTCAGAGGTGATGGGTAAGATTTCACAGTTGACTGACTTGGGGGAATGGAAAAAGATCAATTTCCCTGAGAGAGAACAACAAATAGTGGATTCAAAGTCAGAGTAGACTGACAAGAAAAGAATTATTTACTGCTCTATTGAAAGCAGAAGTAGATTTTGGAAGAATAGATGGTATTCCAATGAATAAACTGTATAAAATGTACCAAGAAAAGAGACTTAATATTAGACAGAAAAGGGAAGTAATAACTGTCCCTACAGCTACTACTGAAACATTGTATTCAAGTTCATCACACCTGCTGGGAGAATAGGAAATTGACCAGGTCCCAATTCAGCCTAAAAAACAGTATATCTATAGCCAGAATGATGACCCCCAAACTGAAAATTAGAAAACAGTAAAAAACAATGAATAAGGCTGTCATAGTGGGTTCATGGATTCCAGAAGAACAGCTGACCCTTTATCTACTGTGCTTCTGGTTATTGTCTCCTTGTTTCTGTTTGGTTTTTTTGTCTGTTAAACTTGTTTGCCAGATTTGTTTCCTATAGGTTTAGTACTCTCTACCTGCAAATGCCTCATCACTTAAGCCAGATGTCACTCCCTGTCAACAACTGAACCTGGCATCAACCAAGCTCCAGATTCCAACTAAAGAATTGACCTCTTGAATGGGACTTCTTGGGGAAGGGTGAGTTCTACATCCAATTTCAGCAGGAAGTAGCTATTTGAGGAAAAGCCCTTCACCCCTTATCCTAAGATTTTTGAGCCCCATTCTTTCAAGAGGGGAATGATGAGGTGCTTGTACTCAAGTCCAAATCTAAGATTTTGTTTTATATCTTTATTTTCTGTTATCTCCGTTACATTGTTGTAAAGTTCTGTTGAAACCAGTTACCCCTAATATCCCATTGACCTGTGTAATGAACTTGAAAGATCTTGGGGCTGAACGTAATGGTAATGGAGATTTGAAGATTTCTACCCCCTAATAGGTCAAATGTAATTACATGGAGCCTCTGGTGGGAAGAGTTTGCTGAATGGGTGGAGTAGAGCCCAGAGGAAGCTGAGAGTTAGAGCAGTTAGAGTTAGAAGGAGGAGAGAATGTAGGCAAGGAGATAGCTGAGTATGGTGTGGCTCCCTGCTGTGTGGTGTATTATTAACTTCTTTGTTGCTATGATGGATTTGGTTTTCTGGTGTTGGGGTTTGGTTTTCTAGTGTCTGAACAAATGTTTTGCTTCTGTCTTTTACAGGGAGAGTCTGTTATATCTTGCAATTCAGAACTATGCCAACATTTTCACAGTCACCATGGTTGCTGTGAATATTGCTTTGGGGCTACAGGACCTGGAACCAACTCCTCATAAAGATCCACAACTTTCAACATTATCTCCACTAATTAAGAATCAATATATACAGTAACATGAAAAGTATCCTAAACTTGACTGGAAACTTGGATTATCTAAACAAATTAGAAGAGCAAGGAGGAACATACTATTCACAAGTATGTATAGGGGAAGTATTCTTGAACAAAATGGAGCAGAGGTGTTTATATATGATAAAATGGACAATTTCAATCATAAAATTAAAAAGCTGTTGTGCAAATAAAATCAGTAGTTATAATTAGAAGAGAATCAGTTAAGTGGGGGGATATTTTTAATAAGTTTTTCTAATGAAAGTCTAATATTCAAGATATATGAAGAACTTGCTCAAATATATACAAATGGAATCTTTTACTGATTGATAAAAGTACAAAAAAATGAACAGATTTTTCTCAAAGAAAGAAAGAAAAATAATTGACATTCATATGAAACTAATAATAATGGAAATGCACATTAAAACAAACTTGAAACTAAAGCTCATACCCATCAGATTGGCAAATTTTACCAAAAAAATAATGATGACTTTAATAAAATTGTGAAGGAACAATTATACAAATGAACTATTTTTTGAGCTACAAAATTGGTTCTACAATTCAGGAAAGCTTTTTAGAGTCAGACCCCCAAAATAAAAAAAATACCACTGGGAATATACCACAAAGAGATCAAAGAAAGAGAAGAATCTATCCATATAAAACTTTGTGTAATAGCATTTTTTTTTTGTTATTAAAAAGAACTTGAAAGAAAGTGGGCACTTGTTTACTGGGAAATTATTGAAGAGATTGTGGTTTAAGAATATAATGTAATATTATCATTCTGTAAGATGTCAAAAGAGACACATTGAGAGAAAGCTGAAAGACATGTATAAACTAATGAAAATGCAGTGAGAAGAATCAGCACAACAATTTATTCATTGACATTGTACAGGAAAAATCATTTGGAAAGATTGAAGAGCTCAAATCAATACAATGACCAATCAAGATTACAGAAAATGAAAAAGGTATGCTTTTCTCCTCTTGGGATAGAGGTGATGAAGTAGTGGTAAAGAATAAGACATGCCTCAACTAGTACAATGAATGAATTTGTTTTGCACAATTATACTTGTTACAGGGAAGTACTTCTATTTTAAGGGGGCTCAGAATGGAGATAGTAAAAACAGTGATGCCAAAAGAAAAAAAGAAAGTTAAGAAAAGAAAAGAAAAGAAAAGAAAGAGTGTCAATATTAAAAATAAAAGAGAGAAGACAGAAGTATAGATAGGGAAACAGAAAAACAGGGAAGTGTTGGCACTACCATGTTAATTGTATTGTGTATTTTTTTTAAATATGCTATAGAGACAATTTTATATTCTGTCCTTTTATATTATTCTCTCTATATAGATATGTTCATGATTGCTGACTTTTGTCAATGTCATAATTTTTAAAGGAGAGAAAGGGATTTCTCTGTTCCTCCTTGTCCTGGCAATATTATACAAACCTAACTCTGACCCAAAATTGGGGCCAGATACTCATCGGAATTTCAAGTTCTGGTGCTATACATACTGAAAAACATGAGAGGATAGTGGTAAATGTTTGTTGAGGACAGTGGGAAGACTTTTCATGAAAACACTAGGAGATAACGGGCATGCTTTCAAAGAATTACAATCAACCAGTCAAGTAAGAAACATTTATTGAGTAACCACTATGTACTAAGCACTATATACAATTTGGTAGTACAAGGGTTAGTGTGCTGAACCTGGATCAGGAAGATCTGAGTTCTAAGTTTTAGATACTTTTTAGCTGTGTGATTCTGGACAAATCACCTAACCTCTGTCTGCCTTGGTTTCTTCCTCTGTAAAATGAGAATGATAATAGTACCTATCTTCCTGTGTTGTGGTGAGGATAAAATAAGATGACATTTGTAAAGTACTTCACAAATTGTAAAGTACTTCACAAATTGTAAAGTACTACATGTTTATAGCCTTCTTTTTTTCAATTTGCTTAGAACAAAAAGCAGTTTCTAAGTTTCTGCCCAGTTAAAATGATTTTAAGTAATATCTCACAATTATATTAGGTTCTGCAATAAATGCCTCTAAAGAGATACATTTTTTCAATGAAATATTTTCTATTAATATTAACCAAAAATCTGAAAAAGAAAATATATGCATATATAGATTCATCATTAGTGTTTATGTAGGACATGTCTCATTTTACATGAAAATGACAAATTTAAACAAAAGAAATGATTGATCCTGCTATTCTCTGAATTTTCCTATTTACCAGTGGAATCTTATTAATGACAGCCACATGGCACTGCCAACCCCCTTTCATGGAATTCCCAGCAATTGAAAAGGGACAAATATAACAAGACACTGGAAAAAAAGTTAAGGATAAAATAATATAAACCAAACTATGGTATGCTACTAAACTGGCAGGTAATCAATATGTATATCTTAAATTTCCACTGTAACTCCAAAGTGAATTGGACATAGAATGCAGCAGAATATTCTGGATTGTATTTAGGAAATTGTTCTTCCATTGGATATTAGGATTTAGAACCAAAAGGGGTCATAGAATTCTACCTCCTCATTTTATAGGTAAGGAATCTGAAAGACAAAACAAAACAAAAACATAGCATGAAAGTAATGTTCCCAAGGACATACAACTAAATAACAAACCTGGGATTCAAACCCAGGTCCTTGATTAATTCTAGGGGTCGAAGCTAATCACTGACATATAAGCTCGTGTCTTTAATACCCATATTCTCCTAAGTATTCTGTATGGCTATGAATCATGAAATGAAGTGAAAAAATGACAAGTACAAGTACTCTGAAAGACAGCATAGATGACTGGAATAAACAGATTGAAGAAGAATGATAGAGAATATGGTATGGGATAGTAGAAGTCAATGTAAGGAACCAATTAAATTGTGGATCTTTCAAAGCATCTGTTATAGAGGCTCAGGGCTTAAACTCATTAAAGGCTAATATGAGCAAAGGTGACCTTGGTAAGAACCATCTTAGTTCAAGGGAATAACATCTGATCATGCACTTACTGATAACAAGGAAACTGTGAGGGCAATTATTCTATATCTATTCAAACATTTGCTTGGTAGGGAAAGGTGGTAACATTATAAGGATTGACTGTTGACTATTTCAGACTAGGGAAGATTGTCCTGGAAAAGGAAGTTTGCCAATGGAAATATTGCTAAGAAATCAGACTTGGAAAATAATGAAATGTTAGAATATTAGAAATGTTCTAATGTTAGAAAATATTAGAAATCTTATATTAGAAATTTTTCTAAGGGATAAACGGGAATTTATCTTTAAAAATAAGTAAAGAGGGATATGAAATTATTCTTCACTTACCCACCTCCTCCAATGATGGTTTTGGAGAGGCCTTGGGAAGCAGGGGCAACAAGAAGGGATATTCAGAAAGAGAGCTGTAACATAAAATCTATACAAGAGAGCAAACACGGAGCAACAGGGGACTTGTTGCAGAAAAGGAGAGTAGCATTTCATGGGATTTCTGCTATTTGTCAGAACAACTACAGCTATGGACCTCTGAGATTCTGTGACTTTATTTGAGTGTGAATCCAGGGAGATATGTTTAATGCCCTGGAAGGCTGGAAAATATTTTGGCTAAATTAGTTGCTTTGACCAAGATAGAAGATCCATTACAAAAAAACTACATGTAAGTTAGTCTGGTTATCTTCTAGGCAGTAAAAAAACAAAAACAAAGAAAAACCCCTCCAAACATGGGCACTTAACAATATTTAAGTAATGTTAACTCTGGTAGTAACACTCAAACTGGTGGAAGAAGGTCTACCCATAACTGAATTAGTAATCACTTAGAGTAAGTAGCAGAGATGTGTGAAACAGACAATTAACACCTGTCATCTAAATAGTAGCGAAGTATAAGCATTAACAGATGGGACCAAAAGCTGTGATCATGGCCTGAGGTATCTCATAAGTAAGAGGCAAAGATATAAGAATAAATAATTAGGGAAAAGGATATTAAACAGCAAAGACAGTACAAAAGACATGATTACTCCTAGTTTTTTTTTATTTCTGTGCTTGCTCTACCCTGAATAATTTAGTATGAATAAGAAGAAAATATATTGTCATGTAGTATTGTAAAAACAATAATAATAGCAGCAGCAACCCTATACTTTTATTTTATTTTTAACCACTGGTAATTGTAGCAAATCATTAGATAAGATGCAACTTAGTGCAAAGGAAGGAATATTGAACTTGGACTCACAGGACCTGAGTTAATTTCCATATCTTTAAAAAGAAGGAATTAGGGGCAGAGCCAGGATGGCGGCATAGGAGCAGCAAGGTACCACAGCTCCCACAATAGCCACCACAAATACCCATAAAATATGACTCTAAACAAATTTTAGGGCTCTAAAATTCACACAAAAACACCTCTCGCTGAAGGCAGCTCAGCAGGAAGAGATCACCGCAGCTCTGGGAACCAAAAGCAGCCCAGCCTGAAACCACATTGTGGCCCAGGGTTAAACCCCCCCCCCCCCACACACACACCAGCGGCCAGGATGAGCCACAGCTGGAGCTTCAGGAGAGTTGATCAGCAGCAGCTGTGGCAGTTTCCAGAATTATCAAGCCATAAGAAAAAAGGACTAAGTGAAAGGTCAGTGGATCTCAGCTAAAATTGGGGGAGAAAAGCAGGGCGGCCAACTGCTTCCAGGGCAAAGAAGAGGCAGAAGCGGTGCCCCTGCAGCTGCCTCCACATAGCTGCTTCAGAGCTCCCAGCATGCAGACTGTCTTGGGTGGTGGTCCTGGGGTGCTGTTGCCAGTGAGCCAAAGCTGGTGGGCGCTGCAAAAAAACTACAGCTCCCTAATAGCTCTGGCAGCTGGGAAAATCCCAGCAATTTGGGACAGAGCTTTCCCCTCTGGAAGCAGGGTTCCACAGAGCTAAAAAAGTCATTGACCAGACAACAATGAGCAGGCAAAGGAAGCAAAGAAAGAACAGCAACCAAACTCTAGATTCCTTCTTTGGGGACATGAATGATCAAAGCATGGAATGGGAGGAAGACAACACAGTCAGAACTCCTACACCAAAAGCTTCCAAGAAACATGAAGATTGCCTAAAAGCTAGAGATCGGCTTAAGAAGGATTTTGAAAACCTAATGAGAGAAGTGGAGGAAAAATTAGGAAGAGAAATGAGAATGATGCAAGAATATCATGAAAAGAGATTCAACAACCTGACTGAAGAAAATAACACCTTAAAAAATAGATTAACTCAAATGGCAAAAGAGGCCCAATAAGCCAATGAGGACAAGAATGCCTTAAAAAGTCGACTTTGCCAGATGGAAAAAGAATCTCAAAAGCTTTCTGAAGAGAATAATTCCTTCAGAATTAGACTGAAGCAAACGGAAGCAAATGACTTTATGAGAAGTCAAGATACTATTAAACAGATTCAAACAAATGAAAAAAGAGAAGGCAATGTGAAATATCTCCTTGAAAAAAACC
>JAQQSU010003832.1:0-14253 GCA_028627135.1 Pseudochirops cupreus | reverse complement strand
AAAAAAAAAACTTATTTTTAACATTGTTACTTAGGAGCCCTAAAAGTTTAAGTGATAAATTCCTTTTCATATAGCTAGTTTGAGGAGAAGTGTGGCTTGAATCATGGTCTTTTTTGACTTAGAGGCCAGTTCTGGAGCCACTATGCCCCTGCTGCTGTTCATCTGGTATACAGCAGGTATCTGATAATTGTTGAATTGAATTATATGTGTACTTACTTTTAAATAAGAACTTTCTCTAATGCTTGCCATTTTTGTCTGACCTTAGATGTTAACTTGCCAAGGTAATAAAGATAATGATGATGATGATAACTAGCATTCACATGGCATTTTGAAGCTTTCAGAGTGTTTTAAAAATATGACATGAGCCTCACAATGACACAGGAAGGAAGGCACTCTTCTCATCTCCGTTTTACAAATGAGGAAATCGAGGCAGTCAAAGGTCAAGTTACTTGCTCAGGGTCACACAGCTAATCTCTAAGGAAGGATTTGCACACTGTGCTACCTAGCTGCCCTGCAAATTATGGGAAGCAGACTATAATCCAGTCTGGTTTCCTGAGTTCTGCTAAAATAGTCATCAGAAAAAATGACTTCAGGGTTTCTGTTTAGCTGTCCCTTTTTCTAAAGAAGGGACTTGCTAATTGCATACCATGCTTTTGGTATTAAAGAAATGGGCTTTATTAGTATTTCCCAGAACTTCAGATTTGGAAGCAACCTTAGAAACTACCTCTTCCAGTCTATGAGGAACTCTCTATTCCAGATGGAACATCCCCAGCTTTCTCTTGAAGAACTTTCCTGTGGGGTGTGTGTATGTGTGTGTGTGTGTGTGTGTGTGTGTGTGTGTAGTGTGTGTCCGGGTGGGGGGAGGCCACCTACTATCTCCCGTTGTAACCCTATTTGTTAGGAAGTTCCCTTCCCTCCCCTTGCCCTTACTAAGGCAAGACTAAGCTAAGACAAGGTGAACAGCATAAGTGTGAAGTATATACTTATAAAGTGTAAGACAAGGGCAAAATGAGAAGTACATTTTTCTATTACTTTTTATAAATGTACCAAATAAAATTCCATTCCCCATAGCCTGTAGTTAGGTATTTGTTTCATGATCTCACTTGTGTTAAGTCATATGGTACAATAAAGCCAGAAAGTCTCTGGTAGACCAGTAGCATGTTTTTTTAAGCCTTTTACAAAGTGGAAAAATGCTATAGTGGGGCTCTGCCCACTGGGTCAGACCTAGGTAAGTGGATAATTTGGAGGACTAATTTGCAGATTATGGGCTCTCTTTGCGAGTCATTTCCAAATGAAAAGTTTTTGTTTCTAATTTGTTTTTTTTCCTTTCTCTGTTTAAACATATTCCTAGAAATCCAGGATCCTAAGGAAATATTTCCAAAAGAAATATTTGCCTTTTGTAATCTTTGCTTTGCCTTTTGTAAAGAGCAAAAATAAAAAGATCCCTAATAAGTAACAATGTACTTTCCTCATGTCACAAGGGTAATTGAATCTCATCATTCCAAGTAGCCATTTAGGAAAGGGATACTTCCTGAAAGTCTGAGGAACTAATAATTGAAGCAACATTGTATGTGAATGCAGTGTTTTGTGGAGATTTGGTGTCATCCTGATCTTCAGGTGCCCCTCTTAGATGAATCCACGGAGACTTTAAAGTAGAGAATACTGCCCTATTTCTGATACAGCTTCTAAGTTCTTGCCTTGCCTTACTTCAAGTCCCCAGATCTCCCAGCTCCACTTGGTTGTCAGTCAGTCAGTCAACATTTATTTAGTGCCTATATGTACCAGCAACCAAGCTAAACCCTGGGGATGCAGGTATGAAAAAGAAAGACAGTCTAGTGAAGGGAGACGGCATACAAAAGGAAGGTGAGAAAAAGGGTGTGGGGGACATTATTCCTTCCCATCCACTTGTTAAATTAGCTTAGAATCTATCCTGGGACAACAGGACATCCTTGAGAGTAACTATACTAGGACTTTGCACTTGGTAAGAAAGCAATAAATAACAGAGAGACCTATTGTTAGTAACAGAAAAAAAAACCCTAAACTTAAGTTTTTGTGTAAAAATGCATCATCTGAATTTAGACTAGTCTGAGTGCCAGAAGAAGACTAATCTTTCTTTTCTTTTCTTTTCTTTTCTTCCTTCCTCCCTCTTTCCCTTCCTTCCTTCCTTCCTTCCTTCCTTCCTTCCTCCCTTCCTCCCTTCCTCCTTCCTTCTCTCTCTCTCTCTCTCTTCCTCCCTCGCTCTCTCTCTCTTTCTCTCCCTTTTCTATTGGTAGAGTACAGGTGTGGAATATTGTATACACTGGTAAATGTAGTCACTTGTTTGTTTTAATATATTGTTGTTCTTTGTTACTCGGGGGTAACGCAGGGGTAAAGATGGGGGGACATTATTGGAAGTGACTGTGGAGGGGATAAAGCATCATTATTACATTTTTAAAGATTTAACTTAACCATCTATGAGGGATACACGTTGACCTCAATTTCCTTTGCAGTTTTATCTTTTATGAAAAGGCAATGCCCTTCTTAGCTCTTATGCCATAAGGGCCATTCTTAATAGTAAATGTATATTATACCCAATCCTTGGCCTCCCCTTGAATTGGTCCTTTCATTAGGAGTTTTTGGTAAAAACAGAATGAATCAAAGAAAACTGGGGCTTGGGGAGTATTTAGTTTTAGTTCCTCTTGTTAGACCCAATGCTTACCGGGGTCACATTTTCTCCTTGGAGAAATGCTCCCTTTTTATGCTGACCCTGTGATTTTCAGGGACTTCCGAAGCATGCAGGGGACTAAGATGCGATACCTTGACTCAATTCAGCGCTTCATTTGCTTTGCTCTCCTTGCTGTGGCTGCTGTTAATGAAACAGCTTTAGGCAGTGAATGCTTTTTTTTGTTGCTTTAAAAAAAATTAAATAACCCCTCCTTTTCGTCCCCTCTTTAATTACTTTCTTGGTTTGACTCCTGGTTATGACAAGACTTCTTTATTCTTGAGGCTATAAACAAGTTCCTGAAGTCTTCCTGACTCAGGGGCTTATTTGTGTGGCCTAGGTGTGAGATTAATTCTTATTATAACTGGCACCTAGGGCAATAAGGATGCCCAAGACCTTTTCAGGAGGTCCTTGAGGTCAAAACTATTTTCTTAACAGCAATAATAAAATGTTATTTGCCTATTAAAAAACCATTTCCTTTTCCAACTACCTCTCTGTGTGAGGCCAGATTTTCTTCTTATATTCCAACTAAAACAACATATTATAACAGATTGAATGCAAAAGCAGATATGAGGTTCAGTTGTCTTCTATTAAACTAGACAGTAAAGAAATTTACAAAAATATATAAAACAATGCCTTCTTGAGGGCAAGGACTGCCTTTTGCCTCTTTTTATATCCGTGACACTTACGCAGTGTCTGGCACAGTGTCTGGTGCTTGGTAAGTGTTCACTGATTGATTTTGGAAGATAAAGTTATTTTTTCAGAAACATATTACTTATGTTCATATTTAATGTTTTTGTTATTTTTAATAGATTAATAAATATTTTAAAAATTTATCACTTTTAATTTCTAGTACTGTAAATATCACAATATAAGTGATATAAAAAATCTCTTTGGGGTCCTCAGTGATTTTTAAGTGTGTAAAGGGGTCCCCAAACCAAAGAGGTTGAGACCCTCTGAGCATGGGACACTGAACCTTAGGGCAATTGAGGCATTTCACAGATGTCATATGAGTGGTTGGAGATCACAGGCCTAAGGACTTTGACCTTTGGTGGAGTAGTTACATTCTCAGTTCACAAATGTAAGGAATGTCTTAGGTGCTGTCCCCATGTATAACATTTGTCTGTTGATATTCAGAACCATTGATTTTTATCAATGTAAGTAGTTGGGTTATTAGGGTATTTTATTGTTGTTCTTGTGGTATAAACATTCTTTAAGCCATAGAAATTTGAATCACAGACTTTCACTGACTTCTCTTTTGAATTAAATGTTGTAGAAATCAGCTCTCAGGAGGAAGTGTGCAGTCTGTAAAATTGTGGTCCACACAGCCTGTATGGAGCAGCTAGAAAAGGTAAGAGAGCGCCCCCTGCTGCAAGCATCCTGTAGTGCATGCAATCCAGCTTCCAAATGTCCAGTTCTCTGTGTTTTATGAATCTCATCGCATTTCAAGGTGTTCCAAAGATATCTGCCAAGTAAAAAACCAAAGAGAAAGAATCTCTGTTGCGTTGAAACTATAAAAACAACCCCCAAACACACACACCTTTAATTTTATCTACCATATTCTTTAGTTAACTGCCGGTTGTGGAAAACCTTCCACTTTGGTTCACTTTGATTGACAGCCATTGGTGCAAAGTTAATAACATTCTATTCATTTGGTCTGTAGAGCTGCTGTGAAAAAAAAAGTCAGTTCACCCACCCATATTGCTTTTGTTTTCTATGTGTGGCTGTTGATAGCTGTTTTTATACTGCTGAAAGAAATGACTGTGGTACTGAATTGCTTAAAACTATTTGGGAGGCTTTAAGAGATAGACAGATAGACAGACAGATAGATATAGAAATAGATATGGGGGAGGAAGAGAGAGAAAGAGGGAGAGAGAGAGAGAGAGAGAGAGAAAGAGAGAGAGAGAGAGAACATTTTTATGTACCTTGTAACTATTTCTGTAACCCCATTAGTCCACCAATTCTGCATACAACCCTCACTAGAGGTGACCAGTAAGAACAGAAATAGGTCTTATGAACACTAGCTCTTTTCCTTTCCTTATACTTTTCCTTGCCCCTTTTCTCATTTTTCTCTGAGTTTTTCTGTGAAATACAGAAAAATAGGGAAAACCCCCAAACTCTTTCATAACCTAAAGTTCCAGGATCTAGATCTTTCTAACCAGGATCTGTTTTGGAGCACTTGGATTTTCCCATGAAGGGAGGGGAGGAGAAGAGTAGGGGAAGAAGAAGAAATTGGTGTGCATGCACGCCTGTGCACACATACACATACACACACACACACACACACACAGAACCAGTTATTAAGTCTAAGACCTCCCTTTGCACTTTGTTTAGATGACCACCGCATAAACTTGGGGCTGGGGTAGCTAGGTGGTACAGTGCATAGAGCACTAGCCCTGTAGTCAGAAGAACCTGAGTTTGAATGTGGCTTCAGATACTTCCTAGCTGTGTGACCCTGGGCAAGTCACTTAACCCTGTTTGCCTCAGTTTCCTCATCAGTAACATGTGCTGGAGAAGGAAATGGCATACCTCTCCGTCATCCTTGCCAAGAAAACCCTAGATGGTGTCACAAAGAGTCCGATATGACTGAACAACAGCAACAAACTTGGGGGTGGAGATGGCATCTCAGATGCTTAACTGGGAAAATTTGAATTCTACACTGCCCTCTTTGTAGGAAAAAGGAAAGCTTTGCAAAGAAGAAGAAGCCTATCTGTAGCATTTCTTTTTATTCTGTTTCCCTGTCCCAAGATCACCAGCCTTCTCATTCATTGTCCATGTTATCTCTCATTTTGTTCCTCCTTCCCCATCTCTACTACCCTTCTAATACAGGTGCACCTTCCTTTAGATAGCAGCCGAGTTCCTAAAACATTATGTAGACTGAATTTTTGTAAGCCTCAATCTAGATTCTTTCATTGGCTTCCACTTTCATTTCAGCGATGCTTTGTATGTTTCTAGTTGGGCTTCACTTAGCAATGGCTGCTAACACTTCAAGTTTCAGCATGGGGCAGTGAAAAGCACGTGGGGTTCAGAGTTAGAGGAACTGGGTTCAAATCCTAGCTTTGCTGCTTACTATTGTGTGATCTTGGACCAGTAGCTTAACCTCTCTTAGTTTCCTCATTTTTAAAATGAAGGAATTAGACTAGATAGTTTATAAAATCTCTTCTAGTTTTCAATGCATACTTTCTGTGCATATGTCATAAGATTTTTTTGCCTGCTTCTCTCTTGGTTGCCTCCGGTATCTTCCTCTCAAGTACCAATGATCTATAAACAAACACTTTAAAACACTCAGCATATTTAAAGAAACACTGTGGTGAATCCTTTTCTAAAAGCAAGAATTCCCCTTTCTGAGCCTCAGTTACCTCATTTGTAAAATGAAAGAATTGGGCTAGGTAGTCTATAGCATTTCTTCCAGCTCTAAATCTGATTTTAGGAGCCTTTTGCATTGTGAATCATTGCTTCCTAAATTTCCAGCTTCCTAAGTTCCAACTTTCAGCTTGTTAAAACTAGAGCACAGCTTTGAGTCATTTCAGTCCCTCTGAAAGATCACTGCTCTGCCTCTTAATAACTTCCAATTAATTATCTCTTTCCTCAGCCATTTACTAGCTGAGTGATCTTGGACAAATGACTCACTGAACCTCAGTCTCCTCCTCTGTAAAATGGGAATAATAATGCCCCCTTCATAAGCTTGTGATAAGGATCAACTCAGAGGGTGGATTTGTGAATGCTTTATAAAGTCATGTTGCTATTATTATGACTATTTCCATGGGGGATAGAATATTGCCACCTTTCAGGAAAATGATTCATTTGAGATATCTGGTTGGTACACTTATCCTTAGATATGGACATTTCATAAAGACAAAAGAAGTTGCTCCCTCAGAGGTTAATGCTCAGCATATCCCTTCAGCTCTCACACCAGTCCTGGTTTACTCACCTAGAAGATGAGAGGGTTCCATTAGAATCAGGGGTTCTTTCCTTTTTTGGGTCATGGGCTCCTTTGGCAGTTTGGCAAAGCTTATGGTCCCCCTTCTCCAAATCAGAGTCATGCCTACCTTCATAATTGAATAGAATCCCATCCAAGTTCCTGGACTCCCTACAATCTATCTGTAGACCCTACAGACCCCAGGGTAAGACCCCCCGCCTAGGTGATCTCCAGTGTCCCTCTAACACCCTTTGATTGATCCTAATGGTCTCGTTTACTCTGCATTCTCAATATTGATCAATGTTGACTGCCTTCCAGTTTTATGTTTAGACTTGCTTATACTTCTCCCTAATATTTCTTTCTGTGTGTCTTTTGATCGGCAGATTAACTTCAGATGCAAACCAACTTTCCGAGAAGGAGGCTCAAGATCTCCTAGAGAAGTGAGTAGCTCAAGAGTACAGTCCCAAGCCCTTCTTCCCACCCCTTGATGATTCACTTGGTTTAGAGGTAAACAGGTCTCTGATGCTCCTCAAGAATGGATGAACAAATTCTTTCTCCTTCCTTTCACTGTCCTCAGTGGAGTTCATCATCTCTTGCTAGTGTGCCTGGAATGCCTTCTCCAACTTGGTGCTTCAGCACCCTAAAGACCAGTATGGGGCATGTCAGTCCTTACTGAACATCCCAGGAGGGTAGAGGGAGGAGAAGCAAAGCAATATTTCAGGACATCAGGTGATTTTAATTCCATTTCTCACTTTGGAGAAGGGACAAGATGCTCTCTTTCCCCAATGCTCCCTTTCTTCCTGCCCTTATTATCTCTTTCTTTCCCCTCCTTCATCTCAAAGTGGTGGATGGATGACACTAGATAAATGGTGCCTTCTTTCCTTGCTCCTTCCCCACCAAACACCTCTAGTTCAGGGAGAAAGAAGGTAAGGATTTCTCACCAATTACAGAATGAATAAAAAAAAATGTTGGTTTAACCACAGTAAAACCCTAAACTAAATATGCCTAAAGCTCTTTGAAATGTAGACACTAAGGTCACGCAGTGCTGGACCTGGAGTCAGGAAGACCTGAGCTCAAATGCTGCCTGAGACATTTACTAGCTTTGTGGCTCTAGGCATGTCACTTAACCTCTACCTGCCTCAGTTTCCTCATCTGTGAAATGGGGATAAGAAAAGCCATCTACCTCACAAGGTTGTTATGAGGATAAAATGAAATAAAATGGGATAATGTCTGTAAAGCACTTTGAAGACTTTAAGGAACTATATAAATGCTAATTAGCATCATCACCATTAACATATTTTCACCTGTGCTCTCTCAGTAGATTTAAGTTTGCAAATTCAGCCTCTGGTCGCTCTATCCTCTTAGATGTACTTTCCCTGCTGATAGATTATCCTGTCATCAGGGTGCCTGCAGTATTTTGGCTTTGACCATGTAGTACAGTAGCTTTGGAGTCAGGGAACCTGGGTTCAAAATACTGGCCCTGTCACTTAATACCTTCATGACCTTGGGCAAGTCTCGTAACTTAACCTCTCAGCCTCAGTTTCCCAGAAGTGGCTAGATAATGATGTGGATATAATGTTTAGTTTCGGACAAATTCAAATCCTCCTTCAGAGATTTATTAGCTGTGTTACTTTGGGCAAATCACATAATTTCTCAGGGCCTCAGTTGCCTACATGCCGTTTATGCAGCATGGTGGATAGAATGCTGGGCTTAGAGTCAGGAAGACCTGAGTTCAAATTCTGCCTAGCTGTGTGACTTTAGGCAGATCACTTCTCTCTCATTCTCCTTTTTGTCATTTATTGAATGAGAGCATTGGACTCAGCCTCTGAGGTCTCTTCTGGCTCTAAATCTATAATCTTAAGACTATTAAGCTTATCCTACAAGTGTGATTTATCTGAGATGGAAGTATATATTATTTTTATTATTATGATTTTCATTTTAACCTTTTTATTCAAACAAGCAAAAATAGTGTTCAGCCAGGACAGAGATCATTTTTAAAAGATTCTGCAGTTGTCTGTGATCTCATTGATGTGGATACTTTCTCTTGTCTTAGGATCACAACCCCTCCACACTATCTCTTCTCATGGGAAGCTTGTCTGTCCCCTCATGGAAACTTTCTACCCAGAGTCTTCCTGAGTGCTTAGGGTCTTCCTTTCATCTCCACTGGACATACCAGTGGAATACTCAGGCCATCCATTGCTTGTCTCTCCCATGATATTTTTCATCATAAGTAGTTCTACTCTTTGGTCACTGGACAAGGATTTCACATGTAGAGTACCTATAGCTAAGTTAATCAAAAAGTGAATGATTTATATTGCCTTCTGCTGTTTTTCTGTAACTCCCCCACTCCCCCCATCACTACAGCATTAGGAAGCTACTCAGGACAGGGGGCTATTTTGTGTTTGTCTTTGATTTTTGGTTTGCCCTTCATCAAATGGTTAGGCAGTGAGCCTTCTACCACAGTCAGACTGGTTTGTGGAAAGTAAATGTGGTCTTTTGCTGGCCTTTCTGGAAGAGTAAAATCTGCCAGGGAAGGGATTCCGATACTATAATCTTTGAGAGCGCAGGGTCACCTTCATGCTAGGGTGAGGCAAGAGTAAGACATTTTAGAGAAGTTGTATAGATTGGGATTAAACAAGACAAAACAAAACAAAACAAACCCAGACCCTTCATACAATTTGGTTCTTCTATCACTAATGTTTAATTTTGAAAAAAAATTAATCTTTTCTTTAAACCTTTCATTTTATTAAAAGAAAGTTCCTTAGCTCCTCCTGTCATATTCAATTTGACATTGAAATTCTTTGGCTTATTCACTGCACATTGATTTGATTTCACTTGGCTTTGAAGTTCCCAGAGCTTTTCACACCTGAAGTCTGTGACTTGTTTCTTAGTCCCCCAGTCTCTTAGCTAGTTTAAAAAGGCCTACAGTCGGAAAGACAGGCCACTCATTGAAGTATTGCTCTTTCTTCTGCTCCACATGGGCAGAAGTAGAGAGAGAAATTTCAGTTCCTCAGATGCATCTTTCCATTAACCTGCTGAAAAGAAGGCAGCATGGTTACAGTGGAAACAGCTCGGGCTCTGGAGGGCCTGAGTTAAGCCACGCTTTTGACACCTAACCTCTGTATGGGAGTATAACCTCTTGCAAGTTATGAAACCTTAACAAACCTCAGTTTCCTCATGTGTACAATGAGGGTGTTGGGCTAGTTGGACTCTGAAGTTCTTTTCAACACTGGATCTATGAGCCAAGACCTTTTATACCTCTCCCAGAACTCATTCCTTCATTTCCAGTCTTTTATAGCTCTAAAATTCTAGGCCTTTTCCCAATCAAAAAGGAGTGATTTTTCACTTTCTTCTTAAGAAAGAAAACCACCTCTACTCCATAACTACTTCCTAGTAGGTTGCTGACCTTGAATTAAATGCTATAATAGGGTTTGCAAAATAGATTCTTTTGTGCTAATCCCCTTAACTCCTATATAGTATCAAATACAAACTTGTTTCTGATCCAAGTGCTTTCTGAAAGAGCTTCTCTAGAACATTATGTTTTAAAAAGAATATTTTAAATGGAGATATAATGATGTTTCAAAACATAGATTTAAAGTTATTTTATCACAGTTGGAAAGAACTAGATAAGGTTAACCAATCCAGTAGTAGCTCTGAACTCTTCAGTACTTCATGGCAAAAACTAGAGCATGTAAGTGAAAGAAAAGTGGGAATAAGTGTTCAAATCTAGCCAAACTTTTGGTGTTGGGGATTTAAAATAAAGCAAAATCTTTTGAGCCTAGACTTTGTCCTGTGGAAAGTAGAATTTACTATTTTGAAGGAATAAAGAATTGATGTATTACTTTAGTTTCTCAAAAGATAATAATTTATGATAAGACGGGACTGTGAGATGACCATTAATGTCAAGATTTGATTTCTCTTTAAAGCTGTTGTGAAACTTGGGTCTGGGTTAAAGGCTAAGACCTGTATGATAAGAGACACATTTTCTGAACTGATTTCTGAAGGTTATAAATATCTGTAGCTTCATAAAATAAAACTGGGGAAAGTTGTACAAGATTTGGCTGTGTAACTCCTTCTACTCTCCACCTTTATTAAAAAAGAAGAGAAGAGAGGAGAGGAGGAGGGAGGGAGGGGGGAAGGAAGGGAGAGAAAGACAGAGAGAGAAGAAGAAGAGAAGGGGGAGGAGGAGGAGGAAGAGGAGGGGCTAGGTGGCATAGTGAATACAGCATCAGCCCTGGAGTCAGGAGGACCTGAGTTCAAATCTGGACTCAGACTTGATACTTACTAGCCGTGTGATCTTGGGCAAGTCACTTAACCCCAATTGCTCTGCCTTCTTCCCTCCAAAGAGCAAAAAAAAAAACAACTCCAAAAAACTCCTCCAAAAACCTCAAAAACAAGAAGAAGCAGAAGGGGAGGAGGAGGAAGAGAAGGAGGAGGAGGAGGAGACTTTTCTTTTTATTCTAATCGCTGGTTTCAACTGAGGGAAAATCTAGGCTAAAAATGCCATAATAATTCTCCATCACTCAGCTCAGTAAACTATACTGTTTGAAAGCCATACTTCAAGAATCAGCACTTTAAAACATAAATATATGTAACTGAAGTAATAGGAAGAGAAGTAAGGTTATTATGCCCATGCACGATAAATGCAACTTTGTAAATAAAAAGAATGATATTTTGGTAGAACTATCAATTAATCTCCCAGGCAACAACAGCAGCAACAAAACCCAGTTAGATACAGAAAAAAGGAGTTTAGGAGAGGTCACAAGAATAAATGGAGCAATTTTGTCACTACAGAATTAAAGTTAAATATGTACATCTTTTGTTTTTACCAGTGTATGAAAAAGGGAAATTACGTTTATGGTTCCATTTTAAATTTCTGTAGTCATTGTGAGAAGAAAAAAAAATCTTTCAGACAGGCAAAAAATAAATCCCAGAAACCAAACTGAAAAATATCGATTTTTAAATCCTGATTCTAGCTATACAAACTCATCACCTTGCCCTCTGAATTTCTTTCTCAAAATATCAATTTTATTATTAATTACATGACCTCATACAGTGCTAGTGAAAATAGTTCATTTACTACAGAAATGTAAGGTACCTAGTGGATAAAACTCAAACCAAACAACTCCTACCAATTATGTTCCAAAGTCAAACCTCCCCCCACCGTGGTTTGTCGGGGTGGGGTGGGAGGAGAAATGCCTTGGGTCTATATGTCCCTCCTCTAATGAGCCACTCTGCATTATGAGGGCCCTCTGTGTTGACTCTGCATTACTATCAAGGGACCAAAAAGGCCGTAAGGACTTCCCTGGAGGACGAATGCTGAAGTCTCATCACCTGGGACCTGTAGCGTCTTTTAGTCCTGGACCAGTGAAGCCTCAGGGGGTTGTAACAAACTCAGATAGTCTGAGGGTGCACTGGCCATCTCAGCACATGCTGTGCATGATGGCAGGGGTCTTAACTGTTTCCCTTGACTGGCTTAAATGGTAAATTCCCCATTTCCAGGCATATGCCCCTCTACCTTATTGCTGCTGCTGCTTCTGTTGGTCAGTGTGACTCCACGTGGATTAGAAATGGTGGCCATCATCTTCTTTTCCCAAATGCCAGTCTTCTCTTTTTCAAACACACATGCTCAGAAGGACGTCTTTATCCCCCAATACTTGCAGCAGGCAGGAAGTGTCTAATCCCAAAGATTTACGGAACTGAGAAACAGAATGACACAGTGGAATGAGGATGGGAATTGGAGTCAGGTTCAGAGTTCAAATCCTAGGTCTGCTACTTACTCTATATTGTGGCCAGCCTCCGGTTTTCTCTGGGCTTCCGTGTCCTCATCTGTAAAAGGAGGGGCTTCGATCACATGATCTCTAAGGTCCCTTTAAGCTCTGAACTGGCGATCCTAGGAGTGGCGGAAGAGCGCCAGAGAAGCTGCCTGCGTCACTTTTACTGTCTTTTTGGTTTTCCTTGATTTCTTTTGTTCTTATTTGCATGTTTGAATCTATGTGTTTTTCATGGGAATTTAAGAATTATTGAGAATAAAATCAAATACTATCTAAGAATAAACCATGCCTTCGTCGTTCCACTGATCCATCAATATATTAACTGGACAAAAAGGAATGAAGTTAGCCTAGATGTTCTTCCCACCCCACTGGTCCTACTTGCAGCCCAATTCTCATAGACATTCTCCAGGGAAGCAATGCTTATTGAGAAAGGGCCAACCATCTCCACCAGCTGCCACCTCTAGGTTAGTTTAGCTGAAGCAGCAAGTAACCCTGAGGGAGAGACAAAAGGCAGCAAGTGCCAGGCAAGTCAAACCACTACCACCCTTTCAACTATCATCTGTCTTCACAGCCAATAGAAATGGAGCTTTGGAAACAGCAGTGTTTCCTGCCCAGGGCCCATAACCATCATTCTGGAAAGCAGCCTCTGTGGAGATGCAACTTGGCATCTGCTCCTGCTGGTGCAACAGCCCCAGCTACTTTACTGCTGGAAAAGGTCTTGCTGCCAAAGTCCTTGGCACTGTCAAATGGTTCAACATTAGGAAGTGATATAATTTGGAGATGACATTAACAACCATTGATTTTGCTGCTGTACCCCAAAGACCATGAGACCTTTCCATCTGATACAACTGAAACCTTCCTATATGTCTTGGCTCCCCCCTTGGAATGGGACATCCTTGAGAGTAGGGACTGTCTGATTTTTCTGTGTATCCCCAGGGCTTAGCACAATGTTTTGTATATAATAAACATTTAATAATTTTTTTCATTCATTCATTCTTGATTACATGCTGACTTTTAGTGAATGCTACTCTATTTCATTTTGTGTCTTTCACATGTTGGTGTCACTGTGATGCCTAAGGCTTTGTATTTACTGATTTACTTTACCATCTTTAGTTGATCTTATCTATTATTCACATTCTATCCTAGAACTGGATGTTTGATTCACATCTTAAACTCAGCATTTACAGAAATGAACTCATTTTCTTTCCCATTAAACTCTCCTTTCTTCTTAGATTTTCCTTTGCTATCAAGTGCATCACCCTACTCCTAGTCATTCAGGCACTTAACCTAGACATCATTCTCAATTCCTCACTCTCTCTTACCACTCATAGGCAATCTCTTGTGAGGACCTGCTGACTTTACATTTGTAACATCTCTTGCTTATGATTCTTTCTCTCCTTTGACACACCACAATCTCCTCACTTCCAAGTCTAGACTATTAAAATAGTTTGCTAATTAATTTCCATACTACAAATCTCTCTTGACTCAGATCTGTCCTCTACTAAGATGTCAAAGTGGTCTTTCTAAAGTACATGTCTGACCATGTCACCCTGCTACTCAATAAACTCCAGTGACTCCCTATCACCTTCTGGATAAACTATAACATGTTTATCTTTCAAAGCCTTTCATAGCTTGTTCTCTCTGTACATTTCTAGTCTTTGTACACTTTACTCCCCTCCATGTACTCTTTGCTCCCGTGATGCTGATTTCCTTGCTGTTTCTCAAACAAGACATTTCATTTCCTGACTCTGGGCATTTTCATTGTCAGTTCTCACATGCCTGGAATATTGTTCCCCCTCATTTCTACTTCTTGGCTTCTTTCAAGTCCAGCTGAAATACCATTTTCTTTTTTTTTTTTT
>JAQQSU010003831.1:0-14253 GCA_028627135.1 Pseudochirops cupreus | reverse complement strand
AGATGAAGAGTAGGTATTTGTAAAAGAAGGGAGAGTGAGAGGAGAAAAGCCAATATGTTATGGTTGAATAACAGAATTTCAGAATTCTTGAAATGGTGCATTTTGGAGTGATGACAAGATCAAAGTTATGACCATATATTTAGGTATGGTTGAGGTGAGGTGGAGCAGGAATTAAAGAGGAGAGAAAAAAAAATGTGATCTAGGTACTGAATTCATTGAGTAAGGAAGGAAGCGATCTGAGCATCTATGGACAACAGCTACCAGGATTTTTGTTGGGTTGTTGGTATAAATAGTACCAGCCTCAAAGAAAGAGAAGTTACTGAGTGAGGGAGGTAAGAAGACAACCATGAAAGGATAGTGGGAAGAAAGGAGTATTCTAATTCCCCTACTTTGGACAATGAGCTGAAGAAAATAAGTAAAGGGACAGCCAGTAGTAGAAATGGTGGCCAAGGATGGTGTCATCACAGGGGAGTCAGGTTTCATTGAGAACTAATATATAGAAGGAATGGGAGAGAAAAAAAATATAAGATGAAGGCATATTTGTTGCCTATGGAATAGGCATTTCAGAGGATGTAATGACGGGCTTTATGGAATTAGGTTGAAACTTTGGAGTGAGAGGGCTGAAGGATATAGGAATGAGGAACTAAATGATGGGAGTGCAGAATCGGGTTTGAATGATAATCTACAAGAGTTTAGAGTTACTGGGATATGAAGTGCATGTCCAGGTGCGAAAATGTTCAGCTCTGAGTGGAGGGTGCCACTTTCCTTTCCAAAGGAGTTAGGAGTCTGGCTGGAAATAAATGCAGGGTAATTCAAACCTTCACAGCAGGAGAATGATATCCATCAACTTTCCTCTTACTCTTCTTTCAAATGGTAGGAGCAGCAGGAGACAGAAGGCCTGAAGTCAAATGGAAGCTTGCTTTTCTTTGCAATGGAAGTTGTTCACATCCTAGTTGAGATGACAGCAGGACTTAGAAGTTGCCTTGCTTTGGGGCAAATGGAAGTGGTTGCTATGGATCTGAGGGAATATGCCCTGTTCTAGCACCTTGTAACCTTCCCTCAGGAAACACATGATGCCAAGCAGGAGATGGAAGATTAAAGATGGAAAGAGCTGGTCTTAGGTCTTCTTATGTGAGAAGGGGATTGGCTTTAAGGAATAAGCAGGAAGTAGTAGAATTCCTATGCAAGTAGAAGTCCTTTCAGGCACATGTAAGACTCTAGTATGGTTACTAACAGCTCTTTCTCAGGTCACATGGTAAGTCCAGCAGGAGGTGGTCACTATATACCCACATCACCTATTTATTAAATTAAACTATTTTCTTGTTTTTTATGTCATGGGAAAGTAAAAGCCAGAGTTCCAAATGGTGCAGTTTACACCCCATCCACATTTTTAATTCCCATGCTATTGGCTATACCCTGCATATGGTATAGAACGTGTTCACTCAATCTAATGTGAGGATTTCCTTTCAACATGAGGTACCCAAGAAGTACTCAGGCTGATCATCCCTTTCAATCATATGTTTTGTGCAACCTCCTTTTCTGGCTACACATCTCTTTGATAACTTTAACACCATTTCTTGAATGGACAAGAGTAATTGGGAAAATGTATAGTACTTTCAGTGACTACAATTATTTCTCACATATATGATTCTGTCTTTAACACCTATATAATTCATTTTTTTTAGTTTGAGATATATTTTATTTTCTCCAATATATTTTCATCTATTTCAATAAATATATTTCAGTTATACATAAAAAATAACATTCATTTTTGAATTTTGAATTCCAAATTCTCTCCCTCTCTTATTCCTCTTCTCCTCCTTGAGAATGCAAACAATTTGATGTAGATTGTACATGTAAAGTCATGCAAAACATATTTTCAAATTAGTCATTTTGCAAATAAAAATATAGACAAAACAAATTAAAATAAAACTTAAAAAGATGCTTTAATCTAAATTAAGACTCCATCAGTTCTTTCTCTGGAAGTGCATAACATTTTTTCACCATAAGTCCTTTGAAATTGTATTTGATAATTGTATTGCCAAGAATAGCTAAGTCATTTGTAATTGATAATCATGTAATATGTCTGTTATTGTATGCCATGTTGTTCTGGTTCTGCTCATTTCACTTGGTATCAGTTCATATTAGTCTCTCAGTGTTTTTCTGAAACTACTCTGCTCATCATTTATTATGGCACAATATTATACCATCATAATCACATACCACAACTTATTCAGTCATTCCCCAGTTGATGGGTATCCTTTCAATTTCTAGTTCTTTGCCACAACAACAACAAAGATCTGCTATAAATGTTCATACATATAGCTTATTTTCCATTTTCTTTTATCTCTTTTGGAAACAACCCTGGTAATGGTATTATTGGGTCAAGGAGTATGCACAGTTTTATTTATAGCCCTTTGCTCATAGTTCCACATTGCTCTCCAGCATGAGTGGATCAGTTAACAACAGTGCATTTGTGTCCCTATTTTTTTCCGCATCTCTGCCAACATTTATCATTTTAATTACTTCATTTATCATTCCTTTTTATCATATTAGCCAATCTGATAGGTGTGAGATGGTACCTCAAAGTTGTTTTGATTTGCATGTCTCTAATCATCAGTGATTTAGAGCATTTTTATATGACTATAGAGAGTTTTGGCTTCTTCTGAAAAAAAAAAACAATATGTTCAAAGCCTTTGACTATTTATCAGCTGAGGAATGACTCCTATTCTTATAAATTTGGTCCAGTTCTCTATGTAGTAGAGAAATGAGACCTTTGACAGAGAAATTTGCTGCAATTTTCCCCCAATTTCCTTCTAATCTAGGATGCATAAATTTTTGTGCAAACATTTTTTAATTTGATGCAATCAAAATTTTCCATTTTATATTCCATAATTATTTCTACATTTTTTGTCATAAATTGTTATCTTATCCAACAGATATTAGAGATAAAATATTCCATGCTCTCTTACTTTGCTTATGATATCACACTTTATGCCTAAAACATTGTACCGATTTTAAACTCATCTTGGTATACGGTGTGGAATGGTGGTCTATACCTGGTTTCTGCTATGGTTTTCTAGTTTTCCCAGCAGTGTAGTCAAATATTCAGTCTTTGTTCCCAGAGCTTAGATCTTTTGTGTTTAATAAACACTAGATTATTAAGGACATTTACTGTTGTGCATTGTATGCTTAACCTATTTCACTCATCCACCACTCTTATTTCTTAGCCAGTTCTAGATTGTTTTGATAATTACCACTTGAAATACAGTTTGAGATCTAGTACAGTGAGATCACCTTCTTTCATATGTAGATTCACTTGATATTCTTGACCTATTGTTCTGCCAGATGTGTATATTATTTTAGCTGTATAAGAATCATTTTTGGTAGTTTGATTGCCATAACACTGAATAAGTAAATGAATTTGAGGAGAGTTGTCCTCTGATTTTGCTCTTCCAGATTTAGGTATTAGCACTGTATTTGTGTCATCAATAAAATTTCATAAGACTCCTTCTTTGACCATTTTCCAAATAGTTTATGAAATATCAAGATGAATTTTTCTTCACTTTCAAATTCATTTGGTCCTAAGGATTTTTTGTTAGGGACCTCATTTATAACTTCCTCAATGTCTTTTTTCTAAGAGTTATTAAGTATTGTATTACTGCTTCTGTTAATTTGAGTAATTTATATTTTCAATAAATATTTATCTATTTGACTTAGATGTTAGTTTTGTTGACATATTATTGCACAAACTTGTTCCTAATAATTCCTTTATTTTCACCTCCGTCAGTGGTGAATTCACCCTTTTCACTTTTGCTACTTGTGATTTGGTTTTTTGTTTTCTTTTAATCAAATTAAGCAATGGTTTGTTTATTTTATTTATAAAACTAGCTCCTAGTTTTATTTATTAGTTTAATGATTCCCTTACTTTCAAATTTGTTAATGTCTCTGATTTTCAGGATTTCAGATTTGGTGTGTAATTGGGGATTTTTAACTTGTTTTTGCTGTTTTTTATTTGCATGCCCAATTCTTTTAATGGCTGTAAACATTTAGCAATTTAAATTTCCCTCTAAGTATTGCTTTTTCTGTATTACAAGCAATTTGTAATTGTAATATTGTTGTCATTCTCTCTAACAAAATGAATTATTGTTTCTCTGATTTGTTCTTTAACCTACTCAGTTTTTTAAAGATTAGATTACTAGTTTCCAATTAATTTTTATCTAAGTTTCTATTCATTTTCTGAATGTAACTTTTATTGTATGATGATCTGAAATGGATGCATTTAATATTTCTGATTTTCCAGATTTGGTTTCCAAGTTTTTATGTCCTAATACATAGTGACTTTTTGTGAAAGAACTGTGTACAGCTGAAAAAAAAGGTGAACTTTTTTCTATTCCTATTTTATTTTCTCCACAGGTCTAATACATCTAACTTTTCTAAAATTATATTCATCTCCTTAAATTATTTCTTATTTTTGTTAGATTTATCTAATTCTGAAAGGAGACAGTTGAAGCCCTCATTGGTATAGTTTTATTATCTGCATCCTACTGTAATTCATTTAAGTTTTCTTTTAAAAATTTGGATATGATGCTATTGGTGCGCATGTGTTTAATACTGTTATTTCTTCATCGTTTATGATAACTTTCAGCATAATGTATTTTTACTGCTTATCTCTTAATTAGATCTATGTTTTGCTTTTGCTTTGTATAAGATCATGCTTGCTACTCTGTTTTTTGTTGTTGTTGTTGTTTTTTTACTTCTGCTGAAGTATAATAGAGTCTTCTCCAGGCATTTGTTTTTACTCTGTGTTTTTCTCTCTGTTTCAAGTGTGTTTCTTGTAAATATCATATAGTTGGATTCTGCTTTTTAATCCACTGTCCTATCTTCTATCCTATCAGCTTTTGCTTTATGAGTGTGTTCAGCCCATTCACATTCTCAGTTATGATTACTAACTGTATTTCCCTCTATCCTATTCCCTCCCCCAATTTATCCTTCTCTCTCTCTCTCTCTCTCTCTCTCTCTCTCTCTCTCTCTCTTTCTCCCTCTCCCAATCCCTCCTCAAAAGTTTGTTTTGTTTATGTTCATTGCCTCCCTTCATCTGCCCTCCTATTAGCCCCTCCCCATCCTCTTTCTTTTCTACTTCCAAAAATAAATTTCTAACCTGTATATAGCCAAATTATTTATAACCAAATAAACATGCATGCTATTCCATCTTTGAGGCAATTCCCGGTAACAGTAAATTTAAAATTTTGCTTTTAACTTCCCTAATAATAATAAAGTTCTAAGGAGTTACAAATATCATTTTCCCCTGTAGAAATGTAAACTTTCAACTCTGTTGATTACTTTATGATTTTTCTTTCATGTTTACCTTTTTATGCTTTTCTTAAGTACTATATTTGAAAGTTAAGTTTTGTACTCTGCTCTGGTCTTTTCATCATGAATGCTTGAAAATCCTCTATTTCACTAAATATCTTCTTTTTTTTCCTTTCAAAGATTTTGTTTGTTGGTTACTTTTGGTTGTAATTTTAGTTCTTTTGTCCTCCAGAATATCATATTCGTTCTCCATTTTAAAGTCAAAACAGGTAAAAACTGTTGTGGTTCTGAATGTGGCTCCATGATATTTGAATTGCTTTTTTCTGACTACTTGTAATATATTTTTTCCCCTTGACCTGAGAGCTCTGGATATTGGTTACAATATTCCTTGGAGTTTTCCTTTTGGGGTTTCTTTCAGGAGATGATGAATCGGTTATTTCAATTTCTATTTTATCCTCTGGTTCTAGGATATCGGGGCAGATATACTTGATAATTTCTTAAAAGATTATATCTAAACTTTTTATGGCTTTCAGGAAGTCTAATAAATCTTAAATTATTTCTCCCCAATCTTTTTGTCCAGGTCATTTTTTTTCAAATAAGACAGTTCATATTTCCTTCTATTTTTTTTCTTTCTTTTGATTTTGTATAATATTTTTTCTTGATATCTTAGGGAGTCATTAGCGCCCACTTACACAATTGTAATTTTTAAGCAATTATTTTCTTCAGTGAACTTTTTGCTTCTTTTTCTATATGGCCATTTTGGCTTTTTAAGTGATCCTTCTATTCACTGGATTTTTGTGCCATTTTTAATATTTGGTTGACTCTGGTTGCTATTTTTTTATGATTTCCAAAAATTTTAACAACTCCTCCATGGTGATTGAATTACTTCTCCCCTTGTCATTCCAAGTGAGATGGTGTCCATGCTTTTCTTACTCTTTTAAAATAATACTTTATTCATTCCCCAAATACACATAAAAAACATTTTAAACGTTCATTGTATTTTTCTTTAAAGTTTGATTTATAAATTCTATCCCTCCCTTCGCTTCTTCCTCCCTGAGATGGTAAACAGTCTGATATAGGTTTTACATGTGATATCACGTAAAACATATTTCCATTTTAGTCATTTTGTGGAAATTGATTTGGAAAATAAGGGAAGAAAGAAAGACAGACAGACAGAAAGAAAGAAAGAAAGAAAGAAAGAAAGAAAGGAAGGAAGCAAGGAAGGAAGAAAGAAAGGAAGGAAAGAAGGAAGGAAGGAAAGAAGGGAGGAAAGAGTATGATTCAGTCTGTATTCAAACTACATCAATTCTTTCACTGAAGACATATAGCATTTTTCATCATGAATCCTTTGGAAATGTCTTGGATCACCACGTTGCTGAGAATAGCCAAATCATCTTACAATATTACTGTTACTGTGTATAATATTCTCCTGGTTTTGTTCATTTCACTTTATATCAGTTTATGTACGTCTTCCAGGATTTTCTGAAATGTTGTTGTGTCTTATAGCACAATAATATTCCCCTACAAGCATATACTATAACTCACTCAGCCATTTTCCAATTGATACATATCCTCTCAGTTTCTAATTCTTACTACAAAAAGGGCTGCTATCACTTTGTTTGTACAAATAGGTCTTTTGCCTTTTTTGGACCTCTTTGGGATATAGAACAAGCAATGGTATTGCAGAATCAAAGGGTATACACAGATATTTTTTAGTAATTTGTGCATAGTTCCAAACTGCTCTCCAGAATGATTGGATCAGTTTACAACTCTACCAACAGTGCATTAGTGTCCCAGTTTTCCCACATCCCTTCCAACATTTATCATTTTCCTTTTTTATCATATAAGCCAATCTGATAGATGTGATGTGGTACCTCAGCTTGTTTTAATTTTCATTTCTCTAATCAATAGTGATTTAGAACATTTTTCCATATGACAAAACATCGATTTCTTTGTCTTAAAATGAGCTGTTCCTATCCTTTGACCACTTACCAACTGGGAAATGGCTTGCATTATTCAAAACTTGACTCAGTTCTTTATATATTTAAGAAATGAGTCTGGTATCAGAGATATTTTCTGTAAATTTTCCTTCAATTTTCTGCTTTACTTCCAGTTTTGTTTGCATTGGTTTTGTTTCTGCAAAACTTTTTAATTTGTATAATCAACATGATCTAGTTGACAATTCACAACACTGTCTATATCTTGTTTGCTCCTAAATCCTTTCTTTCTCCACAGATCTTACAGGTAATTTATTTAATGCTCTCCTAATTTGTTTATGGTATCACTCTTTATGTGTGAATTATATATTCATTTTGATCGTATCTTTGTACATGGTGTAATGTGTTAGTCTATAGTTTTCTGCCACATTGTTTTCCAGTTTTCCCAGCAGGTTTTGTTAAATAAAGAGTTTTTGTTCTCACAGTTTGGATCTTTGGATTTACCAAACATTAGATTGCTATGTGCATTTACTACAATGTATTATTTACTTAACTTATTCCACTGATCCACTACTCTGTTTCTTAGCCAGTATCATATTGTTTTGATAATTACTGCTTAATAATACAGTTTGATATCTGGTATGGCTAGACCACCTTCCTTTACATTTTTAAATTGATACCCTTCATATTCCTGACCCCTTTTTCTTCCAGAATTCTGTTTTTAAGGCATATTTTCTTCAGTATTTTTGTACCTCTTACAGCAAACTGTTGACTTTCTTTATAATTTCCTTGCATTACTGTAAAGCCGCGCACAAGCAGAATTCCAGAAGAATGCTTCTGTGAGTAGCTTTCAAGTTCTGATTACATAGTATAGTGAACACTCCATTTATTGAGTAACAAATCAAAGTGAAACATTCACAGAAAATGAAAATACAGCACTCACAATGACATAATAACTCAACAACTTATCACCAAAATGGCCACACGTTTTCACCAAAGTGGTCACATAGTTTTGAACAAAGTACAATCTTTTAGCCAATCAATCACTTAGTAACTCAATCACTCAATCATGAAGTGCAAAAGGTCAAAGTCATCCACCTATGGAGCACACTAAGTTACAAATCAGTCACTATTCAATCATCAGTCACTACTCAATCATCAGTCACTACTCAATACCCTCTTAAAGGGTAGTGGGAAATACACAAGCCATTCACCCCTAAGTCACAAGTAAATTACAATTTCAAGTCATTACTCAGTATCCACAGAGATGTCTTTTCATCTTGACTTGAGGCAGGTAGCTTCTACCTGAATCCACGAAACTGTCACTTGAGTTCAAAGGCAGACAGCTCCCAGCTCCTTGTCCAGCTCTTCATGCTGGACATATTGAAGCTCACAGAGTCCAGTCTACTTCAAGTCCTTCATAGTTTCTGTTCCTGGGAAGAGAAAATTTAAAAGAGCCACAGACACCCAAAGTACTGACACCACAGTCATGCTTCCTCAGCCTTCAGCAGCTCCAGCTGGCCCTTGGAAGTCCTTGGCAGCTCCAGCTGGCCCTCAGGAATCCTCAGCAGCCTCAGCAGCTCTGGCTGGCCCTGTGAAATTGTCAGCACCATAAATTCCATTCTCAAAATCAAAATCACTTTCTCTCATTATCAAAACCAAAATCACTTTCTCCACAGAAGTTCCAGTCCAGCAGCAATGGCCCTGCCTGCAGGTGCTCATCCCAAGAGGTTCTTCAAGAAGTTCTGACTTTCCCAGCTGGGGTTTTTCCTTAGATACAGTATTGCTCCTCCCTGTTCAGCCCCTTCCTGTTATGTCAGGAACAGGGGTTCCTTGTTTAGCCCCTTCCTGTCAGCAATAAGGGTTCATACCTTCTGTTTCTTTAACAGTGGCTTAATTTGAAACTAGGTGCTAAGTATCTCTCAGTATATTATCTTAGCGATACAAAGGGATCCTCAAATTTCATTACTATTACAATTACTCTGCCTTGTTTTCCTGATTTTTTTCTGCATCTCTTATTTGATTAAAAATGAAATTTTCAAAATTCTTCTTGGATTTTTTTTCCCAATTCACATTTTTCTTTCCAACTTTGCTTATAGCTGTTTTGACAGAGTGATCCTGTGAGTTTGTGTCTTGATCTTCTTTGTCACCATAACGATCATATCCTTTTGTTGTTATTGTTGTTTGCTCATTTTTCCTGCCTATTTCTTGATTTCAAATTTCATATTAAGATTTGGTTCTGCTCCCAGAGCTGAGAGGACAGACTTCCAGGTTTTCATGGTGATGCTTTTAGAACTAGCTCTGGGGGTGGGGAGGTGTCCATAAGTTTTCAGTGCTTTTGTGGTAGCATGATTTAAGGAGAGGGGTGCTCACTGCTTTTCTGGACTTTCCTCTATTCTTTACCCAAGAATAGACCTTGTCCCCCTTTAGTTGTAGTACTAATACTTCTCTTGGCCCTGGAAATGTGACCATTTCCTTTGCTCTCCTGTAACTACAAGTGCTACTGCTCCTTTCTGTCTTAGAACTGAGACCAGGTCTCCTACTCCCTTATGAACCACCACAAGCACTCTTCTTCATCCTGCAACCATGACCAGATTCCTAGTACCCTGCAGCTACATAAGCTAGTGCTCCTTTTGGCCCTGAAACTAGAACTTGGAGCTTTGTATGGATAATGCAACAGGGTTCTGCCACTAGTTTCACAAAATCTTATAATCTCTTTCTGACCAGTTGTCTGATACTTTTACTATTTATGTGCTAAGAGCTCCTGAAGCTGCTGCTGTTGCAGCTCCTTCTAAGGCCTGCTCCTGGCCTTTCCTTCTGTGTAGCCTGCATTGCTCTCTGGCCCTATCACCCCAATATGACAGAACTTCCATGCTGACCTCTTGGATTGTCTAGGGCTCAAATATTGTTTCATGCTGGCGTTTTGTTGACTCTTCTGCTCCAGAATTCAATTTGAGGCATTATTTTTACGTTGTTTTGAGGAGAATATTGTTAGGGTTCAGGTAAGTTCCTGCGTGTACTACCCCATTTAGGATTCTCAGTCTGACAATATCCTTCTGTTGTTATTATACAACTACAAATAACAGAATGCCAAGAGTTAAAAAAACCATGGCTCAGCCAGAGACCAATAGCAAAATCTATGACATTACTTTAAGGTTTTTAAGCACTTTAATTTACTGTAGCACTTTAAATTACTTTAAGGTTTTTAACACTTTACAAATAAAACATTATCTCATTTGATTCTCACAATAACAATGAGAAATAAGTGTTATTATTCTTCATACTTTACAAATTAGAAACTTGGGATGGACAAGGGTTGGATGATTCATCCAGTGTCATACAGCTAGAAAAGGTCTAAAGTCAAATTTGAACACAGGTCTTCCTGACTCCAGGCCCAGTGCTCTTGCTGCTAGGCTGCCTAGCTGCCTCTATGATGAATAGGTAGATGCATGTGGAGCAGAAAGAGCCTATAGCATATTATGAATGGTGATTGCTAGCAATACTATGTCAAAATGTCTAAAATCTTATCTGACTGTTATCTGGATTTAAAATATATTTGTGCTCAGGTAGCAGCATAGAAGACTGTCAGTTTACCTAAGGAATGTATAAAGCATCACTGTATGAAGCCCTGAAAACCTCATCATCTTACTTACCTATACAACCATATTATCTAATATAACTGGCTTTTGGAGCAGCTGCAAACACAGAAGCCTTGTCTGAACAGCTTTTAGTAGCCTCAGACTTCTTAACATAATCCCTTAGACATGAAGGGTACACAAATCGACCGGTCACTGGAATCTCTGATTAGTGAAAATAAAGCAGGGATTCCACCCCCACTGCTTTTGGTCTTTGTTTTATGAAGGAACCTCACCTTATTTAGTACCTGCTCTCAGAGGAGGTAAAGATTTTGAGCCTGTGGCAGATAATCTGAATGGCAGATGTGTAGAAGATCAAGCAGATGAGCTCTGGTGATGTAATTATTATTAATCTTTTAAGAAAAGAAGAAACAGTCATTCATTATCAATTCACAACATTGAATTAAGAGTTCAGACTTCAGGGAAAGGATCCTGCTTAAATCATGTTTTCTGGACTTATTACAGGAAAAAGAAACTCTGTAAGAACCAAAGCTAACACAGAAACATAATTGAAGTTCATCCAAGAACTCTACCCTCTCATTTTCACTGCAAGATAATCAATGACCATTGTCACAGGGTCAAAAGAGATCCTTTTATCTCTGCTTCCTGACCACAGGATATAATCACCATTATATTTTTTGAATTATTTTTTTTCTGCCAAATTTCCAACCAGTCCCAGGACAATTTGTAACCTTCTCTGTGCCATGAGGATTTCCCAATAGATGGTGCGTAATCAGTACCATGATCATCCACACTGATGCCTCTATTGTCTGTGTGAGCTGGAAATGGTGGTGGCTGATCTGAGACTGATGAGGTGCCTTGACTAATCCTTCAAGGGACCAGCAATAGGGGAAACCTTGGGTTACACTGTACAATTGTGTATATTTGAAACATAACTGTTTCTTCTTTTTCCCCATAAAGTATTTTCTTACTCCAGTGGCCTGTGTTCCTGAAGGAGCCCTCAAACAATACAGGAAGGAAGAGAGTTCATAAGACAAATTCTCGTCTTTAATCAGTAATACTAATCTTTAGAGATTACGCAATAGAGATTACTGTATATAGGTATGATGTTATAAAGGTAGTCTCCCACATTTCCCCCTTAGTTTTAAAAGAGAAAAGGAAGCAGCAATGCATCCACCAATACAAAGAGAAACAACTCCTTAAGCTTCTCTTTTTATTTTATTTTCATAGACTTAATAGAAATAAGGAGATTCCTTAGTTCTGGACCTAACAAAGATAACAGAGGCTAAAATGGTCAAACCAATATTTCTCTAGGAGATAATTTTCTTTCAAGTTCCACTCTGGGTCATGGCCCTTTTAAGAACTTTTAGGGCCAACAATCTCTTATTAGAGCGACAATGAACAGGAATGCACCATTCATTCACCCGTTTAGGAACATGCTCTCATACATCCATCAATCTGTCTTGCTATTTGCCAGCCCCTTTAAATCAAGGTCAAAAATCTTCCTATCTCATGGTGGTTTATTGTCATATGATTAGGAGGAAAAGAAAGACAGAAAAGGGACCAGCAAAAGAGGAGGAAAAGCAAAATGTATCAAAGGGAACGTTAACAATGGAAATAAAAAAGAAATTGGGAAATAGTTGACATTGCTAGACAAAACAATGGCTTTTCTCAAATTCCAAAACTAAACGTGAAACCAAAATTCTGGCCGGTGTGTTACCTGTCCCTTAAATTCAGAGCACCCAAGAGAATTCAAACCAACTCACACAAGTATTTGTTAAACACTCAGCTGCATGCAAGTCAATATGTCAGGCACTTGGAATATAAAGACAGAAGTTGAAAACATTACTTACTTTCATTGAGTTTACATTTTACTGGAAGATATGAAAAACGAAAAGAAATAGCTAAATGTGGAGTATGGGGTGCAGGGAGGACTAGGTGGCCCAGTGGATAGTGCTGGGCCTTGAATCAGAAAGACTTGAGTTCAAATATGGATTCAGACACTTATTAGCTGTGAGACCCTGGGCAAGTCATTTAAACCAGGTTTAATGATCTGCAGGAGGAAGTGAAAAAACACTCCAGTATCTTTGCCAAGAAAATTCCAAATGGAGTCACAAAGAGTCAGACACAACTGAACAAGAACAATGACTATGATAACAACATTGTGAGCAAGGAGAGCACTAACAACCAAAGAGACCAAGCCAAGCTTCCTGCAGGAGGAAGCACCTGCTTTTAGTTTTAAAAGAAGCTAAGGGTTCCAGGAAGAAGAAAGGTGGCAAAGGAATACATTCTAAGAACAGGAAACATTTTGTGCAAAGGCATGGAAACAGGAAATGAAATAAATATCAGAAGGAAGGAGAGGGAGAGGGATGTATTTGGAAATAAATATTCTGGAATGAATATCCCTCAGAATTCAGTGTTCTAGCGAAAAAAGTCAGTTGTAGATATATATCAATTTGTGATCTATGTGGAGGCTGAATTGGAAAGGTGGAAAATTGGACACAGAATGACCATTTAGGAGGTTGTTGCAATAATTAAGGTGAAAGATGGTTTTATTATTAGGAAGATATAGAGGCTACCATATTTGCACAGGGAAGCTTAATCCAATGTAAGGAGCAGAGAGAACACATTCGTTATATGATGAAGTGCTCTAGGAAAGTGAGAGAAAGTTGAAAGCCGTGGGCATCAGGGAAAGCTTCACGGACAAGGTAACATATGAATTAAGCCTTGAGGGAATATATGCATTTTGAAATTTTATCTCATTTCAAAATATGAATCTTGAAACAAGCAAACAAAAAAGAACTTTAGATTTCTACTATGAGGAAAGTGAAACAGTTTGTGCAAATGCACTAAAGTCTTCAAGGATTGGGGATATGAGGATGGGATGTCATGTTTGAGAAACAGGTAATGGTTGATTTTGGTGCACTGACATAAAGGAAGGTTCATGAAATGAGGCTGGGAAAGAATGCTGAATCTAAACTATGAAAATCCTGAGTTAGTGACCTGAGGGATTTTATTTTGTTCAATGGACAACATGGAGTCATTAAGTCAACAAACATTTATTAGTGTCCTTGACATTGTTAACTTTGTATCAACAAAAAAAGAACAAAAATAAAGCTCTTGCCCTCAAGGACATCTCATTCTAATAGGAAAGAAAACACGCACATAACTCCATACAAGTTTTATGCAGTAAAAACAGAAGGCAATGTGTAACAGCAAGCACCCCAGCACACCCAGGGCGGCTACTAGCACAGGTTCTTAGATCTGCTTTTCTAAAGGAAAGCAACTCAAAATGGGTTAACAATCTTACTTTAATCAAACATATCATTTACCTAGTTCAGGGGGAAAAGTCGACACCCTGAACTTCAGAGAATACAAACAGAAGTTACAAACAAACAGAAAAACAG
>JAQQSU010003830.1:0-14253 GCA_028627135.1 Pseudochirops cupreus | reverse complement strand
TTGGGTTAATAAGACAGGGGGATGGTCAGTACTTAGCAATAAAATGCTAAACAGGAATCCCAAAGGGTTGAAGGATATTGAGGTCATTTTTAGGTGGAGCTAAGTGTGATATGGCAGAAAGGACATTATCTCTAAAGTTAAAAAAGTTAGATTTGAGTTCAGGCTCTGCCACTGAATAGTTGCATGGCCTTGAATAGTGGCATGGCTTCTACCACTGGGGCTCAGTTTTCTCACTTGTAAAACAGGAATGATACTGTCTGCACTATATACCTTGTTCCTCACTAAAATCCTAGGAGTATACCTCATGATTGTAGGAGGAGGGGGGATTTTGAGGGATTCTGGCTTCCCAAAGGCTTTGACCATAGAATACAAACCCTCAAATTTCTGCCAAACTAAAAAAACTTGAAGTATAGGCCCCAAATTGACATGTGCTTACCTAGAGTTTGAGGGTCAGCTTTGCTGACAGACTTACATCTTCATGTTGGTCACACAATGATTTTCAGCCACATAAAGACTTGAAGTTCACTTATTTATCTGTGTGACTTTGGGTTTCAGTTTCCTCATCTGTAACATGAGGGAGATTTAACATATACTAAGTCCAGAAGGGTTGCAAGCAGTTTGGGGTTAATATCTACAACAAAGAAATCTTGGAAACTTTAAATTTGAAATATGTACCTTATAACACTGTCATAAGGATCAAAACTATAATATATATGAAGAGCTTTGTAGGGACAGAGTCAAGTTCACAGGGTAAACTAGTTTTTGCCAAACTCTCCCAACACAAACCTTAAATGCCCTAAAGAACACACACTCAACCTATTCCAAATCAAATTATGAGAAGGAAAGCTAACAAAAAGTGCCAATGAGTCATTTCCCAGCCCTGAACAGATTAGGAGAGTGGTTCTCAACTTTCCTAATGTCGTGATCCTTTAATAGTCATATGTGGTCATGTCTGCACGTGGGTGGACCCGCCTGGAGAGAGATAGAGGAGGTTCCTAAGACCATCAGAAATATATGTTTTCCGATGGTCTCAGGTGACCCCTGTGACCCCTGTGAAAGGGTCATTCGTCCCCAAAGGGGTTGTGACCCACAGGTTGAGAACTGCTGGATTAGGAAGACAGAAATCAAAGTCTCTTGACAATGGGGTAGAAGCTGGCAAGGAGTACAGTGAGGTAGAAGCAGTAGTAACTGTTGAGACAGCACCAGGTTCTGGCAGTGTCAGTGGCCAAGAAGAGCAGCCCAGCATCAGGGACAGTAAGAAGACTTGGTCAGAAAGAGATACCAGAAGTTTCTCATCCTAGCAATGGTAGCAGGAACAGATGCCATTTGGCAACTCTGCTGCCTATTACCCATTTCTAGGTCACAGTTCCTGGGTGCAGAGGGTGATCATAGTTCTGAGGAAACATGGATCATACATAGGCAATAAGCACAGCATAAAATAAAAAGCTGTGAAGTAAAAATTGGAACAAGAAGAGCTAAGCAAGACATTTTTGAAAGGAAACTTAACAACTTGGCAAAAAAAAAATACTGAAGAAAATAACTCCTTGTAATGGTAATGTAATTTGAATTTGAAGATCCCTTTGTATTGGCAAAGGTAAGAGGTATTTAGTGCTTAGTAATTAGTCAAGCCTCTGCTAAAGAAACAGAAGGTATGAACCCCTGTTGCTGATAACAGGAAGGGGTTGGCTAAAACAGGAAGGAGCTAATGCCATGTGTATATAAGGAGAATCCCCTGCTGGGTTATACAGATCTTGGAGTCAGGTTCTGGAGGCTGAGGAAGAGAGGCCCAGACTGGAGAGAATGATTTTGATTTGAGGAACCGGTAAAGTGATTTTGATTCTGGGAACCAGCTAGAGCTTCTGCTGAGGAGCTACCAGCTTCTCCTGGGAGCTGTCAAGGATTTCCAAGGACGAACTGGAGTTGCCAAAGACTGAGGAAGCATGACTGTGATACTGGTACTTTTCATGAAGTTTGTGACTTTGTTAAGCCTTGACAGAGACTGTGAAGGATTTAAGGTAGACTGGACACTGTGAGCTTCAGCGTGGAACAGGAACAGCATGGAGAGCTGGACAAGGAACTGGGAGCTGTCTGCCTTTGAACCCAGGTGACACTTTGGTGAATCCAGGTAAGAGCTAGCACCATGGAAGGGGACCCAGGGAATCTGAGAGACTACCCCAAGTCAAGCTGAAAGAAGACTTTACTTGGATACTGTATACTAACTGAGAAGATTGTAACTTATTTGTGACTGAGGGGTGGATGGCCTGTGTATTTTATACTACTCCTTAAGAGAGTGCTGAGTAGTGATTGATATTGTACCTTAATGTGCCCCATGAGTGCAGAACTTTGACTATTGTATTTTGTGACCCTTAAGGAGGCAAGTCTCCTTAAGGATGATTGAATGTTTCAGTTACTAAGTGACTAAATGATTATACTTTGTTCAAAACTGTGTATTCACTGTGGTGAAAACTATGTGGCCATTTTCTGGAATAAGTTGTTGTGAATGCTGTATTTTGATTATCTGTGATAAGTTGTAACATTGAGAATGCTGTACCTTGATTTACTGTGAATGTTTTGCTCTGATTTGTAATTGAATCAATAGAGTGTTCACAATACTATGTAATCAGAACCTTAAAAGCTGTTCACAGTAGCATTCTTCTGCAAAGCTGCTTGTCCTTGGCTTTACACTCCTTAAAATCAGAATTCGCCAAATTGTAAAATAGGTACAAAATGTCACTGACAAGAATAACTCCTTAACAATTAGAATTGGTCAAGTGGAACCTAATGGCCTCATGAAATATCAAGAAACAATAAGACAGAGTCAAAAAAATGAAAAAGAGACAAGAAAATGTAAAATATCTCAGCAGAGAAAAAATTACCAGGAAAATAGTTTGAGGAGAGACAACTTGAGAAATATTGGAATAACTGAAAGCTTTGATTAAAAAAAAAAAAGCCTAGACATCATTTTTCATTAAAACATCAAGGAAAATTGCCCTGATATCTTAGATTCAGAGGATAAAATAGAAATGGAAAGAATCCAGTGATTACCTCCTGAAAGACATCTCAAAATAAAAACTCCCAGTAATATTAGCCAAATTCTCAGAGCTCCTAGGTCAAGGAGAAAATATTGGAAATAGTCAGAAAGAAATAATTCAAATATCATAGAGTCAAAGTCAGGATCACACAAGATTTGGCACCTTACATATTAAAGGAGTAGAGGAACTGGAATAGGATATTCTGGAAGGCAAAAGAGCTAGGATTACAACTAAGAATAACCTCCCTATCAAAATCAAGTGTAATCTTTCTGGAAGAAAATAGATATTTAATGAAATACAGGACATTCAAGCATTCCTGATGAAAAAAAAAAAGAACTGAATAGAAAATCTGACACTAAAATAAGACTCAAGAGAAGCAGAAAAAAACTAAACATAAAAAAGAAATCATAAGGGGTTCGCTAAGTTTAAATTATTTACATTTCTATATGGAAATATTGGGCAGATAATATAAAATTATTAGTAGTCTCTCTACCAAGAGACACACAGGAACTATATTAATACAACTATAGAATATTCTTCATACAAATAAAAACAGATCAAAGTAACTAGAGAAATATTTGCTTATGGGTAGTTCTCACCAATATTATGAAATAGGACAATACTACCTAGATGAATGTACTTATTTAGTGCCACACCAGACTAGCAAAAATTACTTTATACAGCTAGACAAAATAATAACAAAACTCAGCTGGAGCAATAAAAGGTGGAAAATGTCAAGTGAATCAATGAAAAAAATGAAGTAAGAATGGCTAGCTGTAGCAAATCTCAAACTATACTACAGAGCTGTAATCAAAACAATTTGATACTAAAGAAAAAAGATTGTTTGATCAGTGGAACAGATTTTATACACAATATATGGAAGTAAGTGGCAACTAGATGGCTCAGTGGTTAGAGAACTGATCCTGGAATCAGGAAGACCTAAGTTCAAGTCCTACCTCAGACACTTACTAGTTGTGTGACCCTGGGCAAATCATTTAATGTCTGTTTTCCTTAATCTGAAGCAGAAGGAAATGACAAAACACTACAGCATCTTTGCCAAGAAAATCCTATGGACAGTATGGTCCATGGGATTGTAAAGACTCTGACATGACTGAACAGCAACATACAGAAGCAAATGAACATAGTAAACGTAGTATTTGATAAACATAGTTACTAGAGAAGAACTCAGTATTTGACAAAAACTGCAGGGAAAACTGAAAAGAAGTCTGGCAGAAACTAGTCACAGGCCAACATCTTACATTTTGAACCAACATAAGCTCAAAATTGGGAAGTGATATAAAAATACAATCTAAGATCATAAGTAAATTAAAGGAGCAGGGGAAACATACTTGTGAGGTCTATGTATAAGAGAGGTGTTTATGACCAAACCAGAGATAGAGACATGCATAAGAGATGAAATGGATAGTTTTGATTACATAAAGTGAAAAGGGTTTTGCACAAAAAAAATCAATAGAGCTAAAATTAGAAGAAAAGCAGAAAACTGAAGGGAAAATTTTGCAGCAAGTTTCTCTGAGAAAAACCTTGTTTATCAAATGTATATAGGGAACTGACTCAAATTTATAACAAAAAGAGTCATTCCCTAATTGTTAAGTGATCAAGGAATATGTCCAGGCAGTTTTCAGAAGAAATCAAAATGATCATTATTCATATAAAAAATACTCTCACTAATGATTTGAGAAATGCTAATTAAGGACACTGTGAGGTATGAACTCACATCTAAGACTGACCAAGATGACAGAAGAAGAAAATGACAAATGATGGAGAGGAAGTGGGGAAAATAGGTACTCAAATATACTGTTCTTGAAGCTTTGAACTAGTTCAGTCATCCTGGAGAACAATTTGGAACTTTGACCCCCCAAAAAATGATAAAACTCTGTACATCCTTTGACCTAGCAATATACTTTAGTTCTGAACACCAAAAGAGACCTAAGAAAAAGGAAAAGAACCCATATATAGAAAAATATATTAACTTTCTTTTTTAGTGGCAAAGAATTGGAAACTGAGGGGATGTCCACGAATTGGGTAATGGCTATAGAAGTAATGGGATGTGGCTATCATGGAATACTATGCAGGAAGAAATACTTTTGCAGTAAGAAATGATGAAGAAAATGGTTTCAGGAAAACCTGGGAGCATCTGTGAACTGATGCAAAGTAAAGTAAAATTAACAATTTCCACAGTTACTGCAATATTTTAAAGATGATTAGCTGGGAAAGACGGTAAAAGACAGTAATAAAATTATCCACCACAATTCCAAAGGACTGATGATGAAAAAGTTATCTACCACCAGATAGAGACTTGATGGACCTGGAGTCCAGATTAAATCATATTTTTTCTTTTTCTTTTTTTTGGGGGGTGGGTGGGTGGGGAGGTATTACTAATGCAGAATAGATTTTGTGACTTCGTATGTATAATGCATATTTTAATTCTTGTCTTCTAAAGAGGTGGAGGAGGGAGTGAATTCGGAACTAAAAATAAAATTGAATTTTAAAATAAAGTGCTTTGTAAACTGTAAGCACTAATTAAATACCAGCTAATGGTATTACTATTATTGTAATTTGAACATGAAGGTACTATGAGCATCTCAGTCTTCATAGGGATTTCAGAGACACTTCTGCTCAATGTGGGACTGTGATTTACTCCATAAAGATTTTGCTGTATCTGAGTTTTGGAAATGGGTCAGTCTGTGGTCAATATAGGAAACCACTGTTTAAGAATCTATGCAGTAAGTTGTCTCTTACCTTAACCCCTCTTATCCTCTTCTCCACACAAACACATTTTACTCTGGGTATGGGACAAGAATTCTGCTAGAGGCTTCTGTGGTAAGAACTTTATTCTAATATATATGTATATAATATATACACATGATATACACGTGTATGCATATGTGTGTGTGTGTGTGTGTGTGTGTGTGTGTATATATATATATATATATACACATATATATTTAAATGAGAAAGTTTTATTGAAAAAAATGGTCAATGGGTTTATGTGTTTGTATGGGACATCATCTTGTTTCTAAGTGCCAGCTTCCTTCAGTCTATAAGGAAACAAGCCAGACAAGCTTTGGGTCCTGTGTTCTCACCCCAGTGACCTTTTAATTTTTCAAAGTTTATCCAGCTCTCTACCAGCAGCACTTGCATGGAAATTGATCTCTCAGCTTCTGGCTTTTGGCAGAAGGATACTTCCTTCATATGGAAAAGTGTTTAATACCGATTTAATGGTCTGTCTAGCCTCTGTACACCCTTGACCCTCCCCCCTCCCCTGGCTCCCACTGGCAGGGAGCAGAGGAATAAAGCTTTTAATCACTTTTAAAAAATTGTCCTCAATTTTCTCTGTAGTGTGCTCACAGATTTTCTAATGAGCACCCTCCCCCCAATCTTTTTGAATTCTATGAAGGATAATGACTGGATATAAAGTAAAATTGTATTTTTTTTTTGCAATTCTACATTATTTTTTATCATCTACCATCCTCATTAAGCATCTCTTAATTGCCATCAAGTGTGTAGTAGCAGATTTTCTCTAAGCTCTTGTCAACTAGCGTGACTGGAAATTAGTTTGTCAGAGATAGCAGAAAAGTATTACTGAGAGTTTGAGTTTAAAGAGTAAAGTTAATTAGACCCAGAGAGAAACAGAGGCAAGGTGTTGATAGTTGACTGGTTACTAGATTGGAGATCATTATTTTTATACTGAGTTCACTGACTTTCCCCCATTGCAACACACTTCTCCCTTTGGAGATCTTGATCTGGGCATTTCTCAAAACGGAAGTTCTTCCCAGAACTTACTGGGAAATATCTCCATTTTGAGAAAATGCCCAGATCAGTGATCCTTCATTCTTTAGACTTTGGCATTATTCTCTTGAATGGGCAACTCCCACCTCAAGACATATACTTTTTTTTTAGCTGCCTTTCATGTGTTTACTTTCCCCATTAGAATGTAAGCTTCTTTAGGGCAAGGAATTTCTTCTTGCTCATATTTCTATGCCCAACACCCAACACAGTGCGTGGCACCTAGCAAATGTTTAATAAATTCTCATTGAATTGACTTGGCTTGAGCCTATTAAAAAATCAATATTTAGGCGAGTTGTGTATTTGCTGTATAGCTTAATGGGCCCCAAAATGAAATAGACATGACAGTACAAGTAATTCTTTACTATATTTGAAGAACTATTGAGAATGTTGGTGAAATATCATGTGCAAGGTGTTTATTTTGTCATCATTAATTCATGAGTAGCCATGGCCAAATAATTCTGAGTTGCCAGATTTCTGATGAAGGGCTATACATATTTAGACTGGCTCTCAGAAAATTGACATTATTTGTCCATTTGACTGTAGTGTAACCCTTTATATCATAACACAATCCATTATATCAGAGATTATGTTACTCTAAGCATAGCCTTTGAGAACCCAAAGCCACTTCTATACCATAATGAGGTATTAAAAAAATAGAATCAGTGATTTTATATTGACTGTCTCTATAATCATCCCAAAACACAGACCACTGACCTATCATCTTACTCCATTGAATTTTGGCCTTCTAGTCATTAGGAGAGGAAGGAGAAAGACTCAGACAGTCATCTCCCTCTCAATCCCAGGTCATAGTGAGAATGTAAAAGTAGATAGCTCAGGTAGGAGATCCTCTTATGTCCCTGGAGTAGATATAATGTCAATGGGTCTATTGAGGGTGCAATATTTTGGGAAAGAAACAAGTAACAATATTTGGACCAGCAGAAGACTGGTAACAAGAATTAAATCCTACAAATGCCAGCTATTCACCCACTTAGATGTTTTTACTTAATAAAACACTGTAATTACTATCAGTGGCTATTAAATTTCAGGACACTGCAGCAAAGATCTAGTCACTTGGTTCTAGTTATAGCATAGATTATGGAATCCAATCTACTAATTGTTTATAGTATAGTCCAGGGGTGGAGAACCTACAGCCTTGAGTCCACATGTGACCTTAAAGGTCCTTAGGTGTAGTCTTTTGACTGAATACAATAAATTTTCCAGAATGAATCTTTTTATTGAGGGGATTTGTTCTGTGAATTTTGTATTCAATCAAAGGGCCACATTTAAGAACCTAGAGGGCCACACATGTCCTTGAGGCCACAGGTTCCCCATCCCTGTTAAAGTCAGTAAGTATATGGTATAGTCAGTAAGTATATAGTATGATATACTAAATAATCTCATATATAAGACAAGGAGTAGATTATACCTAAATTATCTTCCATTTCTAAGATTTTGTGATTTCTAGTATATTTTCAAATGAGACATATTGGGGACAGCTTCTACCCATGATATTTCTGGATATCATTTTTTTCCTCAGTTAATATTTTCTCAAGAATTATTTTTAACATTAACCCAAGCCACAGAAGATATAAGAAATTCAGTTGCCAAAAATGTGAATATTTTATTCCAATACAAACATGGTTTAGGATTTATCTTTTTGCACACAATGGAGCGTTAATTGTATTATGCTATTTTTTCCCTGAAATTGGGTTCCATCTTGTGAATTTAAACCAGTACGAAACTACCAGACAAGTTATTCTTTACCTCAAAGATATTTAAAATTTACTAAAATGGCATCAGGAAGCACTGAGGAAAACTCCTTAGCCCTTTTCTGGTCTCTCAAAAGGAGCCATCACTTGGGATTAAATTTATAGTGTAAGGAAGCCATAGGTCCAGCTGAATATTATGACTCTCTTAGCTTTTACTAATGCAGTATGGAAGAATTACAGATGGAACACTGTTTCTTAAAGAAGACAGGGCTAATCTTTTTCTGTAAGAAATTGTCATGAAAAGCATGAAATTATCTTCTGCCAGCTCAACAGCATAATGAGAATGACTCTCCCATTCAATTTTTACTGTCAAATAGGTCATCAAATGGTTGGCCATGCTTCTTTGGTTTTCCCTTTTGCCAAACAGAGAAATGGAACATTTATCTCAAGTGAAGACATTTGCTAAGAGTGATGAAATGTGCCATCATCAGGGTTGAAATTGAAGTCACACTCTTACACCTGCTGAATCTTGTCTTTTTCAAAGCCTATAGGACATCAGGGGTAGGGATATTAAACCTATAGAATAAAAAGATGGGCTTAAACCTTCTATCTATCATTGAAGACTCTTCATAAAAATGTCTCATCATTAGATCTCCAGTACCTTGAGTATATTTTCTCCAAATGTAAATATCTTTAGTAATAAAAAGAAGGCATACTAATATTTGACCTTTTGCTCTTTTGGAGGAACAATCTCTCAACAAAAAAAAATTTGCATTCTAACTTTTGGATATTGGACAACTAGATTGCAAACTACTCTGTAACTATTTTACAAACAGACAGCAAAATGTTTATATACTATGCAAGGACATTTGGGGCAGGAGGTATAATGAATGTACGTTCACACATGTACATACAACATATGTACATTCATAAATTCAGTAAAATTTATTTTGCAACCATTAGAGTTCTAGGAATTGTGTATTCAAATGTAAACAAGATCTGATCTCAAGAAACATATAGTCTATTTTGTATATTTGCATTAACATTAATGGATGCTATTGTCCCTTAATCCACTTTTTCTGCATCAGTTTTTCCTGAGTAGATATCAGACATATTTTTTATTTCTTAGAAAGAATTGAGTAGAGTGGTATCTTTTTTTTTCTATTTTTAAATAATATTTTAAAGAAATTATATTGTCATTATATTTTAACAATGTTTTATGTAATTCAGTCATAATTCCAACTGATACTGGTAATTTTAGTACAATTTTTTAAAATTACAATTTAAAATTAATTTAAATATCTTTTCTCAGGAAAATAAAAGAAACTATCCTCACCATGAAGAGATGGGGGAAGAAGAATATATAAATGTTCTTTCCTTCAACATAATATAAGCTCCATGAGATTAGGGGACTTTTTTTTTTATTATTTTAAATATATATATATATATATATTTTTTTTAAATAACAGTACCTATGTGTAATAATAATGGAATTTGAAGAACCCCTTGTATTGGCAAGCTAACTTGTGCTTAGCACTTAGTTCCAAGCTCATGACTGCATCAAGTATTATGACCCAGAACTTGTGAATCCCACAGTGAGATGGATTTCCTGATATAACAGGAAGGGGCTAGAATAGAGAGGAGCTAATACCCTGTAAAAGGAAAAGCCCAAGCTGAGAGAGGCCAGAAATTCTTGGAGCAAGCAGCATGGAGACTAAGGAGGAAAGGCCCAAGCTGGAGAAAGTGATTTTGATTTTGAGAACAGACCTTATGGTGGTGGAGTTTCTTCTGAGAGCCAGCTGGAGCTTCTGCTGAGACTTTTCTTCAGGGAACTTCTGGCTGAGAGCTTCTGAGAACCAGACTGAGGAGCTAGCAACTTCTTCTGGGAGCTGCCAAAGACTTCCAAGGGCCAGCCAGAGCTGCCAAAGACTGAGGAAGCATGACTGTGGTGCTGGCACTTTGTCTGTCTTTTTTGGGTCTATGTTGATTTCACAGGCAGAAAGTGAATTGATGAGGATGCTAGAAATGTGTATCAATGTTGTTGCGTCTTGGTTAAGCTTTGTCTTCCCAGGAACAGAAATGGTGAAGGACTTGAGGTGGATTAGACACTGTGAGATTCAATATAAAATGGGAACTGCATGGAGAGCTGGACAAGGAACTGGGAGCTGTATGCCTTTGAATTCAGGTGGCAGTTGGTTAGATTTGGGCAGGAGTTGGGACCATGAAAGAGGAGCCATCAAAGCTGAGAGCCTGCAGTGAGTCAAGATGAAAAGACCTCTTGCTGACAGATGAGATTGTAACTTACTTTTGACCTAGGGGTGGATGGCCTTTGTACTTTCCACTACCCCTTAAGAGGGTACTTAGTAGTGACTGATGCTATTGTAACTTAATTGCACCCCATGCCTTTTTAGCAGTTTTGATTTAGCAGATTCTTCCTAAAAGGATCACAGGGCTTGGAATATGATATTTTGGAAGGCAAAGGAGCTAGGATTACAACCAAGAATAACCTACCCACCAAATCTGAGAATAACACTCCTGTTGAAAAATTGGATATTCAGTGAGAAACACAATCAGGACAGCACAAGATTTAGCAGCCTCTACATTAAGGGATTGAAGGGCTTGGAATATTATATTCCAGAGGTCAAAGGAGCTAGGATTACAAGCAAAAATCACCCACCCAGCAAAACTGAGTATAGTCCTTCAGGGGGAAATGGACATTCAGTGAAATAGAAGAATTTCAAGCATTCTTGTTGAAAAGACCAGAGTTGAATAGAAATAAAAATAGAAGATTTGGCTTTCAAATATCAGACTCAAGAGAAGCATGAAAAGGTAAACAGGAAAGAGAAATCATAAGGGACATACTAAGGTCAAACTGTTTATATTCCTACATGGAAAAATAATATTTGTAGCTCATGAGGCCATTTTCAGTATTAGGGTAGTTGGAAAAAATATATATGTATATATATGTAATGTTTATAAACACACACACACACACACACACACACACACACACACACATACACACACACATGTGCAAACTCAATTGGGTATGGAAATCTATCTTACCCTATACGAAATTAGGGAGGAAGGGGAAAAAAGAGGTGGGGGGAGGGCAGAATTGAGGTAGGGAGTAATCAAAAGGGAAGGCAGATTGGGGTACAGGGTAATCAGAAGTAAACACATTTGAGGAGGGGTAGGATCCAAGGGGAGAATAGAATAAAGGGGGGGTGGCATAGGATGGAGGGAAATATAGCTGGTCTTTCACAACATGAGTATTATGGAAGTATTTTGCATGAATAACCTATATCTAATTGCTTGCCTTCTCAGTGATGGAGGGTGGGGAGAGAGGGAGGGAGAGAAGTCAAACTCAAAGTTTTAAAAACAAATGTTAAAAATTTGTTTTTGTATGCAACTGGAAAATAAGATATATAGGCAATGGGATACAGAAATCTATATTGTAGGGGCAGCTAGGTGGCACTGGCCCTGGAGTCAGGAGGACTTGAGTTCAAATCTGGCCTCAGATACTTGACACACTTACTCGCCATGTGACTTTGGGCAAGTCACTTAACCCGAATTGCCCTCCAAAAAGCAAATTAAAAAAAAAAAAGAAATCTATATTGCCCTACAGGAAAATAGAAAGGGAAGGGAATAAGAGAAGTGGGTAAGTGATTGAAGGGAGGGCAGATTGGGAGAAGTGGTTATCATAATGCATGCTGTCTTGGGGTGGGGTAAGGGGAGGGATGGGGAGAAAATCTGGAACTCAGAATCTTAGGGAAGTGAATACTGAAAACTAAAAATAAATAAATTAATAAAAAAGTAAAATACTATTCAATCACATTCCTATACCATTGCTTGTTCAGACGTTGTTCAACACATTAACACACTCACAATTTCCTGTTCTTAACTACCACAAACAGAGCTATTACAAATGTTTTTGTACATATTGGCCATTTTCCTCTTTATATTTTATCTCTTTGAACTACAGATCAAGTATACTCCAAATGGCAGCTAGGTGGCACAGTGGGTAGAGGGCTGGTCCTGGACTCAGAAATATGTGAGTTCAAATTCTGCTTTATACACTTACTAGCCCTATTACCTTGAGCAAGTCATTTAACCTCTGCCCTCATTTTCCTCAGCTGTGAAATGGGGATATTAACAGCACATGTCTCCCAGGTTTGTGTAAGGATAAAATGATATGTTTGTAGCTCTTGGCATAGTTCCTGTCACATAACAGGTACTTAATAAATTCCATTACCTTCTCCTTTTTCCCTAATAGTGGTATTGCTGATTCAAAGTGTTGAGATTTAAGGTCTAGGGGTGCTTAAGATCACAACATATCAACACACTGGATCCTGCCAAATGAATTTGACTCAAGTCTTCTCTTAGACAAAGTAAAGCAAAGTTTAAAGATTCACTATAATGGGTGTCTGTGATGCTCGTATTGACAAGCAGGCCAGAAAAATCTGACACAGAATGAGACTGTGCTAGACTGAATTCTTGGCCTCCTCATGGAGGCAAGATGGATCTTAAATATAGAATGAGTGTGAGAGGATTTAGGGGTGGTGTAGAGGAAGAGTTTGGGGGAATCTTGAGGAGGAGTCAAAGGAGGATCTTGAGGGGACTGAGGTCAGACTACAGTAATGAGATTAAGGGTGGGAAATAGCTGAAGGCTACCTGGAGATGATAAACAATCTAGGGCTAGGCTAGTTTAAGGATAACAGATTTGGGTGTAGATATTTTGATAGGATCAAGGGTAGGAAGTAGCTGGACAATGGAGGACTAGACTAGGTTAAGAGTAAGGAAGATTTGGGCCTAGCAATAATGAAAGACTTATGGTCTTAGGCAAATGATTCATCAAGTGGGAATGATGAGGTGTAGGCTCTGGGAACCCCCTTGAGCTCTCCTTGAATCCTTGAGGTACAGACCCCCTTGAACTCTGATTGAATCTTCCCATTTGATGAGGCATTTGGATGAGGCCATAAGCCTTTCATTGTGGCTCTGCCCAAACCTTTCTTACTAGCTTGGCCCTCCATTATCCATCTACTTCCCACCCTTGAGCCTATCAAAATATCTATACTCAAATCAACTGTTACACCCTTGAACTGGCTTAGCCCACAATTGTCTGTCCTCTCCAGGTAGCCTCCAGCAACTTCACTCTTTTACTGGAGTCTGACCTCATCTGACTCCTCCTGAAGACCCTCCCCAAACTCTTTCTCTGGACCACACCTAGATTCCTCCCACAACTTTTCTGTATATAAGACTCCATCTTGCCTCCATGTGTGTGAGAGCACCATAGAATTTTCTAGCACAGACTTGCTCTGTGTCCAATACAAGTGAACTTTTAATAAACTTTGCTTTTCTTTCGCTGAGAGAAGACTTGAATTGAATTCATTTGGCAGGACCCGGAGTGTTGGTATTTTAGGGTCTTGAGCACCCCAACCTTAACCTCTTTAAGAAGATTCAATCAGAGTTCAAGGGGTTACCCAGTACATGTACCCCATTGAAAGTGGGGTCATCTAATGTTTTATTTAATTATATATATATAATATATTATTTGTATAATAATATATTATAAATTATATTATTTCATTAATATTTATAAACATATTTATATATTTAATATGTATTTATATATTATTATAATATATAATAATATCTATTTAATATAATAATATAATATAACATAAATATAATATGTAAAT